>WOGO01003281.1:0-14538 GCA_015342085.1 Leptinotarsa defecta | reverse complement strand
AGAATGTGTGTCAGTCAGAATGCGCTGTAGGTTGATTTTTAAGAAGTTTTTTTGAAATGAAAAAAGAAGGTCCTCTTTTTTGGATGGCCGGCATGACTTCAGAGTGGCGAGCCATAAGCACTGGTTTCCTTTGTGAAATTTTTCTTTTGCGATGAGGATATGCTCACACAGATTGTGATTTTGGTGTTTAGTTTGTTCCTGTTGAGAGCAAGTTCATCCTCTGAACCCGATAGGTATGTAATTTCAGTATTTAAATCTTGCAAGCTTCCCTTCGCCATTTTGCCTTTTTTTTGTATGTTGAAATTGGTTGTAACTAAGCCTATTTCACAGGGTTTTTCCGTTGGAGCTTGATTATCTTCACTCACTTTAATTTGAAGAGAAATAATCCATTCCAGGAGTTTCCTTTTTCGAGTCTGATTTCAAGAAGTCCAGCACGGGTACCACGAGGCCCTGTTCAACAGCTCCCTGTTGTAATTGAACCGTTTCAGTACTTTCAACCGTAGCAGTATCCCAAACTCCGTAGATGTATCCCAGCTCTGATGTATAGCCCTATTGAAGTGTTCAGAATGCAGGTTCCATTGCAAGGCAGATTTGATTCCACCAACATCAGCTGATGCGTTTGAATCTAGTCTTTACTTCAGCTGGAAGTAAATCCACCAGACACTTTGGCACATCCACCATACACGTTCACCACCACCAATATACCGTCTAAGGCAGAGCTGATTCTAAGCTCTTTACAAGGTATAAAATCCTGTTATTTTTATTCATCATCCATGTAATGGACAAAACATATTCGTTCATAATTATTTTGGGTAGTGTCTCAGATTTTCTATATAATTCATTGTACCTTATCATCATTCTACGCCATTAAAAAATTATTGTAGTAATAAATTATTGTTGTAGATTTTGACTTTCATTTCATAAGGCTCTGTCATTCTCAATATTTTGTTTTCTGGGTTTCATAAAATCAAATTCTAGTGGCGCCCAACATTTCTTTGTACTATATATGTGTGTGTATATAAGTAAAATTTATGCCACAATGAATGAATACCAATTTCATAGTGTGTTTCTTCCCAATCCAGTTTGTAATTCTTCAGATAGTTCAGGGACGGTTTTTTACTGAAACATTTTTTTTACATTACTTCGGCATTCTCTTTCCTAAGTGGTATTACCCATTTGAATTCGACTTCGCTATACCATTCCAGTTGAGAAACTTTTTCATATAATCAAGTTCCTCAGAACTCTTAGTTTTACAGTTGCGTCAAGCATTCTCAATAAAGATTTTTCTGGCTCATGGTAGGAGTTTTTCATCACAGTGTGGCCCATAGAAGTCACACAGAAATTATAAATACAAAAAAATTTCAATCGAAATGAATATGGAGCCACACATAATGAAGCCTGTCTATCTGCGTTGAATTGCACACAGAAATTGCAAATAACAAGCAATGAACAAAGTTACGCCCACCACCGATGAAATGAAACTTAAGATTGTTGTGAACGACACTTCAGACAAAAAATTGAAAAAATAATTTCAACAAAGTTATCTCACGCCATGAAAGTTAACATCAATGTTTGTGATTTCTATTATTCACAGAATCAAGAATGTCATACATTATTGACATTATTTTGGAGAAAATCAGAGTTTTTCTATGGATCTTACTGAGAATTATCACTATCCACAATCCGAAAATATAAAAATTGCAATGGAAAAGTTGATAAAGGTCAAACTTCCACTTCATCCCTAAGAACTACTGAATTACTGTGTGAATTCAATGTATTTTTGTGAATAAAAATGCGAATATTCATCATCATCCATCATTTCTATAAAAAAAATAGAGCTGAGAATTGATCAGACAGTTATCTTAACGTTTCTTAACTTACAGTTTTCCTTTTTCATTATATATTCTTATATATCATTTTTAGGAGAACTCAAACCTCTCCCAAGTATTGCTGTGGAATCAATGATACTTGAGAAGAAAATGAAGATCAACAAATTCTTCCTCACAATGAAAGTTGTCTTGACACATTTGTGCTAGGCTTATCCGTTTTCAAGTTACAGCTCTCAATTTCAAATATTTTTTGTATACTAGTGATCCATCCGCTTTCGAAGGAGTAGCAGAGCATATATAGCTACATTTTTGTCATAGTATAATAATAATGAAAATCTTACTAATTTTCAGTTATGTTCATACTTGAACTAAAACAGCGAGATGCAGTACGGCAATCGGCACCTTCCGGTGCAGACTACCATCTGTTCTTCCACCTAACTTGCACTTACACCAGCTTGTAACTAATAATGATGGATTTTGATGAAATCTACTGGATCAAAAGTTTGTTCACAAATATGAATTTGGATTTCACAACACAAAACAAAAATTATGCCTCAACTATCATGCGTGAAGAAAAAAGCAATCCTCGGAACCAGCATCCATTCTGAATATCTTTTTTTTTCTAATGTTTGTTCATTTATATTTTTCGAAATCAAGAACGTTTTGAAACCGGATAGAATTATTTACTCGTATATTATTGGAATCATAGATATCTGAGTATACACTTCAATTGGTAATTCATTTGAAAAAGGCATGTCTGAATACAGCCAAAGATGAAAAAGCAAAACGAAAATAGGTTCTTTATTCTCTCCTCCATAACACTAATAAAAAATGATATTGTTTGAAATTGAACAGAAAGTGATGTGGATCATCAAATTGTACTCAGCTTCCGATCAGCTCCTGACTGTAACTTTTATAATGTAGACATTGTAGCAGAGGTCATTGATATATTGATAGCTCTTCGTATGATAATGGAATGTTTTTCAAACCAGCCAAAAATAAACAATAAATAATTTTCCTTCATTATGCGTTCACTTGAGGTAGTTCTTCATCCGTTTTATTTAATGAAAACCGATTTTATTAAAATTTTTAATGATTTTCAGTGAGTTCATGCAGCAGCTGAAACTTCAAAGGTTGAAGAACCAAACGTAGAGAAACTCTTGATAATGAAATTAACCTAAAGAAAAAGTTAATTGAAGTAACGGATGCTGTTCGAAAGTGATTAGTCGGCATTTGAGAGAATCTATGACCAATAATAACACCTCTGAAAGCAGTATCGCCCATTACCGGAGCACTTCCATTGAATCAAGTGTGCTGAAAACAGGAACTGCGACACCATTCACCGCAAAAGCTATAATTGAATGTGAGTTGATACCAAAATTTAAAAAACTTGATGACGATCACGGAAAAATGTAGGTCAATGAAGCATTTAGAATCACCTGAAGCATTTTATAACAATGATGAGGTGCGAAAGCACATAAAAAATTTACTATCAAGTAATACCTAATACGACACAGTCTACGGAGTTTATATGAACACTGAAACGGGGAATTCGCAAATGGGTATGGCTGATGTGGAGTTCATCGATGAGAAAATTGTGTTCAAGAAAAGTGTTGAAACTCTTGCTATGACCAGGGCACTCCGATACTAAATGAATCAATATTCATGAAAAGAAAATATCTCCACTTTCGATATGACTGATTATGGTGATACACTCAAATTAACGAAGTCGGTATATTGAGAATGTACCGCTATGATGGAAATATTCACTAAAAAAAATATTTCGGAAAAAATAAATAGATTATTTTTTTTGAATTACATTGTGAGAAATGGTTCATCGTCTTCAATAACTTTGGACTTCACGAATGTTTCGACATACTAGACATGATAATGAAATACTGGTCATAATTACAGAATTACGTGAAGAAGGAATATTTTATTGACCTCGATACCATTAAATCAATGTATGAAATTTGCTCACGGGATTAACCCTGAATGCTGTCCAAAAATATATTGCACCAGTGCTTCGTACCATTAGAGAAACTCTGAAATTTAATTCATCATCCGCAAAAATGCAGGCATCATTTTCGCATCTGCTGATCAAGTGAATACTTTGGAAAAGCTAATTCTGGTTATAACTGGGTTATTTGATAGTTCCTCTGAGCAAGTTGTCAAAAATAAACAATCAGCTGATAAACTTCTACCTGAACAGCAGGGAACTAGATACTTAGTTTCATCACTTCAAAAACAATCATCTTTCATCATTAAAAAGTAATATGAGTAAATCGAAATGGCAGGTTGTGAAAGAGATACATAAGACGGACTTGTAGCAAATAGATTTGATGGATATGCAACCATATGCTGAAAAAATTGAGGTATAAGTATATCCTCGTAGTGATCAACTGTTTTTTGAAGTCTGTATGGTCAATGCCGCTAAAAAATAAAACAGTCGATGGTACTTTCCGAAATTTTCAGAGTCTATATCGTGACAATTTAATATGGTCCATACTTGCTTTCACTCTTATCATAAACATCAGAAATATATTTTTTTTCATTTAGTTCAACATAAAAGTCCGCCGTCGATCGTATACTTGAATGATTCTAAATAATCGATGAAGCTGTACGGAAAAACATCTTTCTGTCTCGTAAGTTGAAATTTATCATTTCATTTATGTAGCCATAAATTTGAAACTATCGATGAACATGAATTTCAAGAATATTTTTTTCATTTGTCTATTTCACACCAATTCGTGTCCCAAAAATATTTCGTAAAAAACTATACTTCCCTTCAGTTTGAGTGAAAATATGAACTTCAATCTTGTTAGTGCATAGGTACATTTTTTATGGTCATACCCACTGAGATTATGAAAAATTAAGTTTTCACTTCTGAAATCTCCTCAGTTTGAATATAGTAACGGCCAAACATCTTTATGTTAACTTCCACATATTTATGGACCAATAACACGTCTTCGAGTAGTTTCAATACTGTCTGCTTCAATTCATTCAAGAATGGGGCGTGATCCATGTGGTGGTTTTGACTTTTCACCCTGTAGCTCACAATTTTACAGTTGAATGCTTTGCGTTCAGTTTCAACATAATGTACATATTGAACACAGGCACTTGTTCTATGCTGCGAAGATCTACGATGTACATTCATGTGATCGCATGCAATAGTCAAACTGCAGAACAAACATGTCTGCATTTCTGGAGGTGTTGGAGGGTTTAACCTCCGCCACTTCGATGTTGATAGTCCTTCAGCATTTGCGGAAGTACAGGAGCCTCGCTGATGACGACGCAGGTTGTCATTCCAAGCGAAACATTTTCACATTCACGTATACATCTTGTATACAATACCAGACGATTCAAGGGTGATTTTGAAATGACTGAAACATTCACAATACAGTTCTTATAGGACTATAACCCTTTCCACTCCAACTAGAGATTAATCTGCGAAGTTTTTTTTAATGTCATATGATGTGGTCCAAGCTCAAGGTCATGTATCAAAAGCAGAGTCGATTGTCATGGTCAAACTCTGTACTTGATGTCATATGGAGTGCACACAGCTCAAGATCGTGTAGGACCATTCAAGGTCATGTGATGTATATATATCCCTAGGTGGTGTGACGTCACTCAAGGTCGGAATCGAGTGATAGGGGGAGGTTCAGAACCCACATCAGCACCCTACTTTTTTTTCGATGCTCACCATTGGGATCTCTCAAATGGTAGGGAATAAAGCGGGAGTTAAATATGATGAATGTTGCTTATATTGATGATAAATCGAACGATGGAGAAAAAATCCATAATAAACTCAACAGTTTGAGAGATACTGAATTAAAACTGAAAAACTTTCCTGAGGCCAGAACTTTTGAAATGTCAAAAACATTTATTGCGATATTTTTCATTTCTAATCAAATCTGTAACACCAAATTTCAAATATGTACCTGGATATTTCAGCATCTCTTTCGTTAGATAATTATCTCGAGCATTCTCTTCATTCATTACAAATCCTTTTTAAATCATTTTGAAACAATGATTTTTCAATTGCTGTATACTCACTGATCACCTTGATGTATTCGTAGTCGAATAATATTGAAAGTTTTCTACAAATAAGATGATTTGTACATTGAATACATATATAACCAATGCCTGGATTCGGTAGACATACCTAACATTTGTATTATCCTGTATGAAAATACTCAGTTGTTTTCATACTTTTTGATAAAAAACGATTCGAAGTAGATCTTCGAAGTTTCATTTACTGTTTAAAAAAATCTGTATCTGTTTAAAATCTGTTTTTCTGTTAATCAGCTGTCGCCACCATACGAACGACAACTCTCAGAAGTTGAGAAACTTGTGCGAGCTAAGGACTAACGAGGTCTTACCTTTTAACGTGTGATTCCTAACACGGTTGCAGAATCATCCCAGCTACAACCAGATAAATTCTCTCTCGAATTCCACAACAATCTTGAACAATGTGGTTAACTAGTTTCGTGATCCAATAAATGTTGGTTCAGCTATGGATATTTATCAAAAATCATCAAGATATATCTGGTTAAATACAAACTACTCACTCTCTTCAGTAAATAGGACAATGCAGGAAACCACTGACAATGGTTTAAATTCAAAAAACCTTTTGAAATCGAACTTCTCATAGTCACCATATGCACGAGATAAACGACTGAAGAAAAATAAAAAATATTCAGGTTCGTATTGACACTTCATTATCCGATGGAAGCCCTGAAAACAAGAAACGTTTCATGAAAAATGTTATAATTTGGTGCACTGGATTTTATGAATAACATAAAAATACCCCGAACACTTTTATTGCTTCTTTGAAAAATATGGCCTACAGTAGAAAAAACCGATTGTTCTTTAGACCACACGGCTGAAGTAAAACGTTTTTTGCTCCATCTCAAATACATACAATAATTTTCCACATGTTGATTCATTATGGGTTTTCATTGATAAATAAACGTTTTTATTTCTATATATTATTTTCATTATCGGATATATCAGTAATTACTGTGGTTGATTGTAAGACCGAGGCAATAGACTTATTTACAATGTTTACGAATTGAAATTAGAAAGATATCTAGAGAAAACTGCATCGATTGTTGTTTCATGTGTTACGGTAGGCTAATTTCGATTGTTATTCATTTGTAGTTCTAATTTATCTTCTAGGAAGTTTACCAAGAGTTATCCATCTTCGGAAGCTAAATTAATATTGAAATTTCCTGCTAAAATCAGTGGCATCGAGTGATAGATTTCTTCTAATTCCTCAAAGTCTAATTCTCTTCAGAGTCTAAAACCATAAATATGTGCGACAATATATTTATAAGGTAATACCTATGGATTCTGATGCTGAACTCAATCGGACATATCGTTACGATTGTCACTTCGAAACTGCCTTCAATTCAATTTGCGGATCATGCGTGTGCGTCTCGTGCAGGTCAGCTCACACGCGCTCAATTTGCGCCCAACCTTACTCCCAAGTTGAACGTTCATAAATAAGTTTCGCTTCAGAAACAAAAATGCTCTTTGATTTCCTCTTCATTCGCAAACTCTATTTCTCACAGTTCCAAAGGTCCTAATGGTGAGAATCGAAAATATGGCAACCCTGTAGAACAACGAAGTATATTCACTGAAACCCATCAATAAAACTCTCAAGCAATGTACACTTCTTCAAATTTCTATCCTGTTCCAAACAAACAGTTTCAAAAATTTATTTCTCCTCTGACAATCTCATGTAACGCCAAATATATACTCCTTGCATGATGGAGGCATAATATATTGTTACGAGTCTGGGAAAATATTGGCTATATTTCAATGTAAAGTTTTCCATTTCGAAGAAAGTACGGGCGAAAACATTTTCTTGTAGTGAACATGTGAGATAATAACGACTTCAAAAAGAACAAAAACCTATGAGCATTTGTTCCTGTCTTAGTGTAAGTAATGAAGTGTTCGAACGTTGTGATAGATTGATAGCGAGACAAGAAAAGTCTGCTCTTCAAATTGAGATTTATTTCCAGATAGGGTGCTGAAATTAGGTGTGTTAGTCTTTGACGTTGGAAAAAACGATAGGGTGTTACGTCCGGATAACAAAAGGATAGGGATTTGAAATATTGTGTTATAATCTGCAACTAATAGATGAATCTTTATCAGCGGATCGAAGTTGGTAGGTAGGTAGATACATAAGAAGGTACTGAGAAGTTTTCATAACGTTTTATTTTTTCCAAAGGTGTTATGATGGATTCTACTGTATGTCTAGCCCCTCTAGATTCGATTACCACAAACCTTGTTTTGTTTAGGATGCCTGCGCCCATCAATTGCAAATTCAATAGAAAGTACCAAAATATATTGTTTTTGTAACGTGCGTGGAAGTATTAATTGCCCTCCATAGAGGATAGTAACACGAATGAATACGTGAAAATTCATAAATTTTCGTAATAATATAGCTAGTTAATATTACAACACCAAATCGTTACTTTTAACACCTCGACACGTGTTTCGATCACCAAGTGATCATCTTCAAAGAGGAAGATTAAAACTAGAAACTGATTCTAGTTCAAACTGGTGAATAGGCAAACGTGATTCTTCAAAATTGCTCACCCGATCACGTGATGTAGCGCACTCGTTTTTTTTTGTATGGGTTCGCGAAATCAAAAGTTTACCTTATACAATCACAGTCTATTCCAGAGCTCATTATAAGAATGAGAGGTGCTCCAATGATATTATATTGTGTTAAGTAATGCATTTTCTCACAACGATTATATTTGATTTTTATCGATTGTTTGTAGATTGTTGAAACGAATATAAAACTACTAATTATTCAGGAAGGGCAGATCTGATTCTCAAAGAGAAACGGTCTGAGAGAATTGAAGAGGGATTGAATTAGTCATAAAAAGTGTCATCACACGGTTGCTATTTCCATTTGGGAAAAAATGGTGGCGCGCTCTCGTTGTCGAGTAATGCAACACCACTGTCATTCTCATCAAAACGTTTAGAAAATGATACCTTCATACATGAATTTCTGTACGACCTTGATATCTTGACCTGTTCAAAATTTAGGACGAGGGGAGATACTATTCATATCCGCACTGTATATAATCGACAGTTTGAACAGTCGATTGTTTGATTGAAATGCTCTAAAGCACTTCATCGTTTATGTGAAAGACTGTAGTTCTGTAATGTTAAAAACTTATCTGTTCACTTATTTGTTGACTCATATAACTCACGAAATTGTATTAGAATAAAAAGGTCCATGCTATTTTGTATCCCTTCATACTCATGGATCTTGTAGCAACTGTAATACAAGCCATGTGGTGGTGGCTATGAACTAAAGAAACCAGGAATTACAAAAAATATGGGTCAGCTAGAATAATCGTTAAAGCAACTGGAAATGAAATATTACTAGCTTTTCATAAAAATTCACTATCCATAATCTATACTAACATGAAACGTGAATATAGCGGTGTTTGAAAAAATACACGAAACAATTCAAGCTAAAGTTAATAAATACTATACAATCTGGCTATGGCGAAAGACAAGGGCCATTGGCACAGCATATGGTATAGTTTTCATCCCGAAATGCAAGACAATGGGCTTAAAAGAATTCTTATTCCACTATAGGAGGTTTATTAAGAAATAAGGCAAATTTTCATTATTTATTCATCAATTTCTTTTTTGTCTCCTTCAAAGCAGTTTTCCTCAAATATAATATACTTGTACCAGTATTTTTGTTCAATCTTCGATGCCGTTCTGATATGCACTTTTTGATATGCCCTTGAGCTTTCTCTGCGATTCGATTTTTATCTCCTCAATTGTCGCAAAACGCCGTCCTTTCATGGGTCTCTTCAAATTTGAGAACAGAAAAAAGTCAGGTGAACACGGTGGCCAAGGCATGATTACGGTGTTATCCATGATAATAATTAAACAATTTTCACAAACATTTTTTATTTCTAAAGATGAATAATGTTTGTGAAAAATGTTGAAATATTATCGTGGATAGTTTTATCGATTTTCAATTAGTAACAAGTCAATCAGTTCATGATTACGGTGTTGCTTTTGGCCAAAAAAAATACGAACAAGCAATGACAAGTGAGGAGGTGCATTATCGTGATGCAAAAGCCGTAAATGGTTTTTCCACAATACCGGATGTTTTTTCGTAATGCTTTTCGCAAGCGGCACATAACTTCAAGATAATACTAATTTTCAACCGTACGACCATGTGGCAAGAATTCTGATGTACTAAGCCATGGCAGGTAATCGAAGAAAACAGTGAGCAAAACTTTCACACTTCGTCACCTGTTATGACCTTTCAACGATTCCTGAGCGATGCTCATGCGACGCTTTTCTGGTCAAATATCAGCAATATTGGAATGAACTTTGCTGCCACACGCTTTACGCCCAAAATTCTCGAAAAACTTGAAAAGAATGAGCCAACCGATATGATGACATCCTCATCAACTTCTGTGATAGTGATTTGACGATTCTCTATAGCATTTTTCATTACTTCCTCAACATTTTCATCTGTTGTCGATGTGCTGAGGCATTCAGAGTGGGCGTCGTTATTCAAATCTTCCCGACCTTTTATGGAAAGCTTGTATCACAACATTTTTCGGACTCAGAGTACAATCAACTTTGTCACTGTTAACATTTTTGGTATTTTTAAGCACTCATTTCCATTTTTTACACAAAATTTTATACGAATTCTTTGATCGATCTTTTTTCGATAGCAGAAAAAATCGCTAATCGAATGTATGCAGCTCGCAAAATTTGAACATTCACCTTATTTTTTGAACACACCTCGTACATTTCATTAAGCGATAATCCCAGTAAATGTTCGGTGTTGCAAATTGAGTAATGCGTAATTAACCCCCTTTTGCAAAATCTTATACGATACACGATACACGATTTGTAATTTCTTGAGAACCACTTTGGAGAAGTTATTAAAGCTTCACCTGTAACGACCTGTAACGACGAAACTTTTTTCTGGAATTATATGACATTCCAACATATTTCTACCTGTTGCGATAAGTGAAACAGAAATTAGACTAATTAATCGTGACGAGTTATGTGATATAATTCTGAAATCGTGCCAATATTTAACGAATAAATTCAGGAGACTCTCAAGAATGTAGAAAAACAAATTGGAAAAATAATTCATTTGAAAGGGTGGCAGTTTCAGGAAAACTAATCCCGTAATAAATCGTTCTCAGGCTTTTTTATTCGTTAATGAATAACTGATTATTCCAAAAAAGTTTTTTTTTTAATTCCGTTTCCTTTTTTCATGCTCCTGTATTCCCTTGCATAATGAATACATTTTATTATCATTCATAGTAATGTTTGTTACAATGTGTATTTCTGATACCGGCATCCTCTTACGAAAGAGAACCATCGGAAATCGAAACGTATATGAATTAAGAATCAAAGCTGTTTTTATGATTGTTTCACTTCGATTGTCAAAATGTCGATTGAAGAAAGAAAATGTTAACTGAAAAATTATCAGTTGACACTAAATTATTTGGTAATCAAGACATTGATTGATATATTTCTATACTTGACATTTGTTATTTTTTTTTGCAGGCGTAAATCGATTTTAAATTAATTCAATAAAGGTGAACCCCTTTGATAAAATGGGCCATCGCAACAAGCTTGTTATTCATACTGCACGAACAAAAGAAAGGTGGATTACTTAAGAATGTCATTGGCGATTGAATTATTAAGCAGCTAAATTAAATCGCACACATTTCGAACCACGCCCGCTTTCTCATTATGTTATTCGACATTGACCCACTTGTTTCACTTGCATTTTTGATTTTTTCCTTTCGTTTGACCGATGATTTACGTGAATATAAATATTACGTCAGATGAATGATGAGGATTTTTAAATTGCTCCTGTAAAATTGGAATGGAAAACTGATTCATTATAATTGATTGGTCATGGTGCATGCCTGCTTTCATAACATTAGTCTTTCTTTACTGAATCATGGTCTATTATTGATTTACTCCCAACATTTTTGATATCAGTTGAATATTCAGCTGACTGGTAAATGATTGCAGTCAATTGCCAATATGGCAGTGTATGACATTTTGAGTTGAATGTATGTGGTATTCAACAAATTCATAGCTACTACTTTGCTTGTTTTTTCCATAATTTCCACAAATCGATGACATTACATTAGGATAGGTATCCATAATTTTATAGTATGAGTGGTTTCGGAGAAAACTGGCAGAAAATGCCAATTTTGTGAAATTTAAGTTTCTTACACGGAACTCTATAGAAAAATTCACAGCAAAGAAGGTATTTTCTATGGAAGGACAAACTTGATGAAGTCTTTCATTAGTTTGGACTTCCATTGTCTGATAATATTTGAAATGATTTGAAAAACCTGAAAGAACCAAAATGAAGAATTAAAAAAATTGCTGAAAAATAACAATTATATTGAGCAAAAAAACCTGAAATGAAATAACAGTGAAATAACATACAAGTAATTACAATTGAACAAAAGCAGTTGAACAAAAAAAAATTAAGAGATTCCAAGCCAAGTTACTTCACGACGTTTCGATTGTTACTATCTACTATCCGTGTTAGGAATCACATCATGTTAGGAATCACACGTAAAAAGGTAAGACCTCGTTAGTCTTTAGCTAGCACAAGTTTCTCAACTTCTGAGAGTTGTTGTTCGTATGGGGGCGACAGCTGATTAACGGAAAAACAGATTTTTTTTAAACAATCGTCTTCGGGTGTTGACTGGTGATCTCTCTTTTTCCGAAAAATAGACTATGATCTTCTGGTCGTAGAGAACAGTAAGTATCCATCATCACAATAACGTTTCTTTTATCTGCAGGTAGGATCTTGATGGTGTTGTCTCTACGTAGGCCGTTCAGAGCTCTACGTTTTTTATTGCTGATGTTATATGTTGCAACTGGTTCTCGTTCCAGCTGTTCTCTGATTTTCCATCTGAATTATTCTGCATCGGCCTGGTCAATAAGGGGACTGGTGGATTTCACTGCAGTAATTACTTCCAAAGTGGGCACATATGTTGGCGCAATGGCGAAGTTCAGACCTTTCCTCAACGAGGATTCCTCTATTCCCGTGAGCGGAAATAGAGGAATCTCTATCAATCTTGGGAAAGATTGGTCTATGATCCTCTTCCAATGTCTGTCTTCTTACTTCTTCAAAAATCATTCGCTGGCAGTCATCACCCGAAGATGATTATAGATACTAACAATCGAAACGTCGTGAAGTAACTTGGCTTGGAATCTCTTAATTTTTTATTTTCATTTTTTGTTCAATTGCTCTATTTTTATTTCACTGTCATTTCATTACAGGTTTTTCTGTTCAATATAATTGTTATTTTTCAGCTATTCTTTTTTAGTTCTTTCAGAGATTTCAAATCATTTTATATAATATCAGACAATGGAAGTCCGATCAGATGAAAATCATCATGAAACATTTTCAATCACCTTCAAACAAAAATTCATATTTTTACTTACTTATCACCCGAAGACGATAGTGGATACTAACAATCGAAACGTTGTGACATAACTTGGTTTGAAATCTTTCAGTTTTTTATTTTTTCATTTTTTGTTAATAATATTTTCAATTTTTTTAATTTTTTGAGCTTTTATTAATATTTCAATTTTTATTTGTTTGGTTGTTGTTGTATGTTATTTCTTTGTAATTCAGTTTTTTGTTTGATAAAATTGTTATTTTCGGTTAATCTTTTTGATTTTTTTCAGAGTTATCAAATCAATTTATATTATATTAGACAATGGAAGTCCGAACTGATGAAATACACCACGAAACATCGTCAACCACCTTTAAACAAATGATAATAATGTTTATCCATCGTTTTTGATACATTTGGCTATATAAGGCAAGTCAGTTGTACTACAAGCTAGTAAAGATAAAAAGAGAACGAGATTAAGCACAGATTCACCTCTATATATATACTATACACATATACACACACATACACATACACATACACATATAAGCATATATGCCCACAAATCAAGTGAACATTTTACACCATCCACATAATTAAATCTAAATAAAAATACGTCCACTGGGAATTTGAATTTGTCAATTAAAAAATCTTCTAAAAGCATCTATCTAAAAGCATAGTTTTAACACAATAATGAAATACTTTGTCACTTGGGCAAGTTTCTAGTTCCACCAACAGGCATAGATTCTCTTTGTGAACATGATTTTGGTGATTTCACAGCTTCATTTTTTCTTCATTTTTGAATTTATATTCCGTATCAACGGTGTATGGAAGATTTTGGTTTATAAAAGCGTCGTATACGTTCAGAATAATAATTATTTCATTAAGAGAAAAAGCACACGTGCTCATTCGTTTTACTGGAGAGAAAACTATTGCAGACATTTCAGTTATTCACCAATAACAAAACTGATTAGGACGCAAGGTCTATGTCATTAATTCATATCCATCAGGTTATCTAGTACCTTCTGAATCTGTGTCTGTAGAATAGGGAGGGTTAGTGTAGTCCCACAGCACTTAGGCCACATGTGACCTATTGTCCATCTCCTGAGAAGTTGTCTTCCTAGGTCATCGTCCATCCTGTCCTTTCCAGGAAGGTGAGCAGGTCACTACGAGACATCTTCATATTGAGAGGTGTAGGCCAAGACTCGCCGAACACACACTCTCTCATTGACGATAACCCCGGACACTCGCATAGG
>WOGO01003280.1:0-14538 GCA_015342085.1 Leptinotarsa defecta | reverse complement strand
GACCTGGAAAAAGCATTCGATGTCATGAGCAACAACAGAAAATCTGAAACTTTCCCAGCATAGGAAGGATTGAGGCAAGTCAGGAAATTGAGTCCAGCATGATTAACAGTATATTCAAATGAAATATTGAAGAAGTGTTTGACAAAAAACTACATGTTGGATACAGAAATCTACAAAAGGTTGACATATCAGAAGAAGCTTTTGCAGGCCACATTGTAATGTTAATATAAATTGTCAAAAGAATCTACAGAAAAACTTAAAAGCATTGAACGCATTATTGACAAAACGGTTTTTTATAATATAAATATTCTATTTGCGTTAATACTGTTTCCTCAGAGAATTGTATCGTATGGAATACATGAATGGAAAATAGCGTAGTGAGCTGACTAAAGTAATATATTAATAGTTCAGTGTGTTTTGCACCAAATGTTCTATGGTGTACGACTTGATGTGAAACATTTTTGCAAATGTCCATTCATTACACCTCTCGACATTCGAGATGAATGTCGATAAACAAACAATCACGTATTTGCTGATTTGATGCCGTGTTGTCACTCGACAAAATTATATCTCAGGCAGATGCTTTGCAAAATAAGAATGGTACTGGCATACATTGAAATATCAGTATCAGTACTAGTAATACTTTTTTGTGGTAAAATATTCACTTCTATATGGGTGAATAATAACTTTCAACTCTCAAGGAGGCAATATTCTTCATTGTTCAAGAGGGTATCTGGTATTTTTGAAAGATGACGATTTTAACAAAAATTTCTTTACAGATTACTAAGGCACTTGCTATGAATGTTATCAAGATCTGAGAGAGTTCATCATTAATTAGTTTTAATGTCTGAGATGAACTCTTTATTATGAATCAAATGAATACTTTTTAACTGAATGTCTAAAGTCTTTTGAAGGAATCGAACTTTTAACATAGATCAATAAATCTTTCAGGTTGGAAGAATGATGAAATTTATGTAAGTACGATAAGAAATAGCCGTCAGACGATAAATTTCAAATTGAGTTCGAATCTCTCAACTGTTGCAATTTATGGATGCTTGCTATTATGTATATCGGATCCTCTTTTGGAAATGAATAATCATTCACGCCAAGAGAATACAATACTTGTTATCGGGGAATGGAGTGCTCCACTTTCGAGACCAAACATTCAGTTCGTACAAAGAGTAATGAATGGCACCATTGAAATATTTTGAATTTAATCTAGTTCTGGAATGGAGATTTTTTATTGATTTCCACTTTTGAAATAATCTCACAATTCCATTTCATGAAACGTTGGGGCTTGAAACTATAAACTGGAGGAATATTACTGAAGTTTTAACCGGACACCGACACCGAAACGTTATTTTCATCTACTCAACACGTGTTTAAATCACCAAGTGATCATCTCCAAGATGAAGTTTAATGTTACTCTTGAAGATGATCACTTGGTGATTGAAACACGTGTCGAGGTGATGAAAATAACGGTTTGGTATTGGGATAAAACTCCAGTAATATTCATTACTTCACTAAAGGTTCAAAATTCAGCAATATCGTGAAGTCACAGACTGTCTGTGTTTTCAATTTTTATGATCATCGAACTAAGGCTGTTGGTGTGAATTACCGAACAATCTAAGCCGCGCAAAGTTTGGCATTACAAATCAGATGAATGGGAGGACCTTCAAAACCACTTCCAAAATTTTCCCTGGCCAGATGTTTGTTTTAGCTCTGGAGCTGAATCAAATTGTGTTTCTGAAGTCATGGAAGTTATTCTATAATCCATGGATGTGTATATTCCTTCTTAAATGAAACAACCATCTAACGGCAAACCTTGATTCAGCAAAAATTATGAACAAGCTGTCGCCTCCAAAAATGTCGCCTGGCGTAAAAATTCCAGTGCCGAAAACCGACCTAGGTTTGTTAATGCTCGCAACAGCTGCAAACTTGGGATAAATGAAAGCAAAGAACTTCAAAATCTGCTTACCAATCGCAACGGGTTTAATTCTTCTGGTTGGTAGCTGAAGCTGTTAATCAGAACTTTACAAAATCTACAATTCAATCACTAACACACGCGGATGGTTCAATTGCAATAACAGCCATAGAGAAACAAATCTACTAGCTGAATCCACAGTTGATTTTCTGGGAAAGGCACCACTCACTGTTCCCACACTAGAATCCACAATGCCGGAAATTACTTTTCGACAGGCGTCTGGCCTTGATGAAGTGCCCGTCATCGTACTTAAAAAATGCGCAAATGAACTCACACCAGTATTTTGCAGACTTTTTACCCGTCTTACAAGAAAGGGGTTTTATTCTTCTTGTTGGAAGGTTGCTCGCGTTCAGCCTATTCCCAAAAAGGGCAAGAACAATCTTCCAAATAACTATAGACCAGTCGCTTCGCTATCAGTGATATCAAAAATCATGGAGAAAGTCATAAACCACAATATCCTCGAATATTTAGAAGGCTTCAACATCTTGAGCGATCATCGATACTTTCGGAAACAAAGATCAACAGGCGACCTTATATGGTATGCCACCTATATTTGGAATAACACAATCGAGAAACATGGAAAATCAAGAGCTATTGATCTTGCTGGTTTGCTGGCCATACTTCCATGGTATGTCTTGTGGAATCATTTTTGTGAATGGCTCTCCAGCTTCCTGAAAGAACATTTCCTGCAAGTGGTCGTCGGTAGATATCTCTCGAATACTTTCACCATCAACGCTGGTGTTCCCCAGGGATTCATATTGTCTCCAACCCTCTTTTTATTGTATATCAACGACTCATTGGAAAAAAAAACAAGAATCCAATATATTGTTCTGCTGACTACAGCACACTTGTCTCGTCTTCCCATTCGGATTCCAGGACATCGGCTACGGAGGCACATCCACCAGCAGCAGGAGGGTGCATATCTTAATGAGGATCTAGAAATGATTTTGAATTGGGGTGAAAGTAATCAGGTTCAATTCAATGCCACAAACACCCAGGCATCGGTTTTATCCAAGAAGATTGATGTCTCCGAACTGGATATAATAATGTCCGGTCAGATATTTCCGCTTCCATTTCAGAGTTGAGATCTTATAGGGGTAACATCTACTGAAAGTGAATAGAAGGGATATTCGAAGTGAAGTCGAAGTGAATGCCAAGAGAGGATAGTCAACACAAGCTAGTTGATTCTCTGCGGAGTGCAGAGTGCTGACATTGCTTTTCTCCTTTGAGATCAGGCAGATGAGTTGTGATTTACTCATTTATATCGGTGCGCGAACTGTTCAGTGCCGACAAAAAATTTCAATACTGTAGATATGGTATCAGTATGGAGGAACTAGCTAACATGATTCTAGCCTTCAGTAGGGCAGATATCATAAAGATGTATGAACTAGTCAAAAAAGGACTCGAGACAAGAGAAGAAAAACCCAAGAAGACTGAACGGCAGCCGAAAGAGGACTCCTCAAAGCAACCGATACAAACGGATTCGGACAATGTTAAATTCGGAGTCGGAAAATACTTCCGAAAATTGGTATTCTTTGGTTGGAGATTTCAACAAATGGCGGGATAACAGAAAAGTTGAATCCAGTAGTGTAACAGTCAGAGGCGTAAAAACTGTGAAACTTTTTTCTGCTGGAGCTTTCGAAGCTTTTATTGTCTCTTCATCAGAAACTCTACAATTATTGATTTCATTCAATGAATTATGTCGAACAACATGATATTCACGAAAGTGAGGTTGAAATGAAGGTAGTGAAAACGTAACATCAAGGATTCGCATATATGTATCCCAAGTACACAATTATTTGAAAATATAAACCACGTGTGAAATTTGTGTGATAAAATGAGATGATTACTACAATAACATGAAAAATTAAAATTGAACGTTGTAATTATAAAAAATTGAAAAATTCCAAACCAAGTTACATCACAACGTTTCGATTGTTAGTATCCACAATCGTCTTCGGGTGATAACTGGACTCATTCCTCCGAGATCTGACTATTTATGGGTCATTCAAGTGCTTTCATCTATTACCTCTTCGTTTTCCGCTTCAGTCAAGCGGAAAACGACCAACTCCCGCCAAACAGTCATCTCCCGTTAAAACCAATGAAGCGTAGAGAGGAAAGAGGGATAGGTGAAAGTACTCGAATGATCTATAAATAGTCAGATCACGGAGAAGTAAGTCCAGTTATCACCCGAAGACGATTGTGGATACAAGCAATCGAAACGTCGTGACGTAACTTGGTTTGGAATTTTTAATTTTCATTTCTTGTTAATAATATTTTTTAATTTTCAGCTCGTATCAATATTTCTATTTTTTATTTTGTTTAGTTGTTGCTTGTATGTTATTTCTTTGTAACTTCAGTTTTTTGTTCAATAAAAATTGTTATTTTTTCGATTAATCTTTTCAATTTTTAATTTTTTACAGATTCTTTCGAATCAATTTATATTATATTAGACAATGGAAGTACGAACTGATGAAATATATCGGTTTGCGTTTCGTTAACCTGTATTGATGACTTTTTCCAATAACAAAAAGTTTCAATTAACTTGTTATGTTTCCGTGCTCACTCCGTTCATTCAAAAACTTTTACGAATCATTTGATCCCAATTGAAGGTAGTCTTCTATCAATATTTTCCCTGTGGAAAGTTTCATGCTGGAAATGTCTATTTGTTTTATATTGAATATAAGTGTTTAATGAACTTTCTTCCACAATGAAATCATTTCCAGTGCTCGTTAAGTTTTACCGTAGTGACTGATCATATTTTTTGCAATGTACGAATATCATATTTCGAAAAAATAACAATTATTGGTATGGTTTGGAAATGAGCTTGCAGGTATCTTGGTTCAGGAAGTTTAGTGGTATCACACTTTCATTCGTTATATCATCAGCCGCAGTAATTCTCCAAACGAACCTTGAATATTGTCCAGTCGGTATCTTTGTCGGTATTTGTGTCGATTTCAACAAAAAAGAAACTTCAGTTGTTAAAATAAGAAACAGTTAGAATACTTTGTGTCGCGGACGACTGTTTTTGTTAACAACGAAATATTCCGTCGGCAGGCGGAAAAATGAAAAGGTTTCGGTGTTTTGTCTAACTTTTGTAGGGTTTGCTATGTGAAAATAACAACAAGCGACAACAACAAGCAACTATTCAGTTCACTATTTTGTTTTAACGCGTGACTGTATTCAAGGTATTTCACTGTGGTGGGCATAAATCTCGATGATCTCATTCCTCCATTTATTTCTATGTCATCATCAATCAAATCTGCCATAATTTTATCCATTTCATAATCTATTCGTCTTCTTTACAATAATCACATCTAGTATCATGTTTTTTTTCGTTTTCACTCAGAAGGTAAGACTATGAAAAAAAAATGCAGTTTCTGAAAACGAAACCAAACGCAAGCGAGTCCGTTTGGCAGAAATTTGCCTCAATATCAATACTAATTTTTACCATAATATTTTCGTCGCCAATTCTGTAGTGTTTTTCAATTAAAAGGTTGTAGAATAATACTAGAAGATTATTCATTATTGTGCTTATAGTGTAGGAAAAAATGAATAACACTTGTATCAGTTACTTCATATTATTTTCCCACTTGTAAATTATATTGATTTCATTGCAAAATTTCCTCCGATTTTTTTCTCCCAGCAAATGATCCCATTGTAGATATACTCACAAATGACCTCCTACTGGATTCATTCAATTCTTTCAGTTTTTATCAAATTATTGAGGTGCCTAATCTCATAACTTCTAATTCCGAAACATTGATAGGTATCATCCTTGTTTGAGACAAAGATGAACTGTCGTATATTGACATCTCTAAACTAAGTGGAATATCCGACCATGTGGCTGTTTTGTGCAAAATCACCACCATGCAATTCATTTCCTATTGTGATTTTGCCAGCTTCAATCACGAACTATAGCGTAATGATATCAGCTTGATGATTTTAATGGATATGCTTCTTTACAAAAATATTATCCAACTATTCGACAGACACAACCCCATCCTTACCAAAAAGTTTTTAAGCCACCAGTCCCTTGGCTTACTTACACTATCAAGGAAATGATTGCTCTCAGAGACCGTGCCTTCAGGCACGGTCTCTGCAAACTCATTCTCCTACTGCTTGGAATAGTTATAAAGATCTTAGAAATTATACAACAGGAGCTATTCGTCGTGAGAAAAGAGCATACCTCGATTTTATTCCTGCGAAAAAAAATTCTGAAGCAACTTGGAATACATTACGATCACCAGAGAAAAAGTGACAATACAGAAATCCCGAATAACTTGAATGACTCGTTAACATAAACTTCAGATCAACTCCTCAACCTAAGCGTTCAGACTATCAAATTTCATTATTAGAACGATACCGTTCTCTTCCAGTAATCGATAAACTTTTTAATTTCAGTAAGGCCTCGTCTGCAGTTATACAGAATTGCCTGAATCGTCTCAACAGTAACGCAGTCGACTCAGACAATATATCATTCCTAATGATCCATCTCTTAGATAGGTAATCACCTATTGGATCCGTTAACCTTTCTCGCTAATGCCATTTTGATCAAGAGTGTTTTCCCAAGTTGTTGGAAGAACGGTGTGATTATTTCTTTAGCTGAGTGCAACTCCCCTTCGGATTTCTCTGACCTGAGGCCTATCACCATCCTACCTTGTCTTTCAAAAGTTGTTGAGATCATGAAGGACCAAATTTGCAGCTTCATATATCTTAAAGCAATTGTTCCCAAATCGGGACTTACTCACCAAACAACTCAAATTAAAATTATGTGAGGCGTTTATCATTTCGAAAGTTTTATATTGCAATTGCATTCGTGGCCCTGCGTTACTTCAGTCAGATTCCCTCCATCTTCAACGAATCCAAAACAGTTGCCTGGGTTTTTTTTCGGCATTCGAAAATACATCCACATATCACCAGTCATGAAGTAATCAGCTTGGCTGCAAAAATTGAATCATTTCCCAAATATCAACAGCTTTTCCACCAGAAACAGGTCTGTGCTGTTCATTCTTGAACACAGGTCTTCTCTTTCTACTCGCCACTTCTTATACAACGCAGCAAAATTCTACAATATCCTGCCCAGTGAATTCAAATCCTATACGTTGAAAACTTAAAAAAAAACTCAAAGAGCATTTATTTGAGTAGTTCACTTTTCTCGTGCTGACCGTGGCTCAATCATTCATGCAAAAGATTTGGTGACCGAATGATAATCATTTTTTGAAAATGGATGTATGTACTGTAATTTTCTTTCATGCATTTCAAATTCAATTTTTTTTTCGAAGGTTGAGTTTGAAAACAGCTTTGCTAACACTCCGCCCATTCATCTCAATATTTTTTTATATATTCTGTATGTTCTTACTTCAGGTGAATAAAGATGTTTTTTTTTCGAATCATGCGCTGGTCAGGCCCTATCCCCCGAAGCCCCGATACATTCGTGAGGAACGCCCTAGGTGATCATTGTGTCCGAAAATCAGGTGACCTGTGCAAGCGCAGTGAGCCAAGAATGACAGCCTTCTCCATCTATCCGGCTAAAATGTCTGCCTTAGTGCGGCAAGCCGGTATGATTTTAAGATTCGAGAGTAGAAAAGGCATCATTCCACCAATGACTCCAATAATCAGAACAACCATATTGACAGAGTGGCCTGGATAGAGTCTGCGGAGTTCGAATAGAAAATCTCGATATTTTATCAGTTTTGCCTCCTCTTTTCGGACAATATTCGTCTCGCCAGGAGCTGAAAACTCCACGACTAATATCGTCTTGCTCTGTTGGTTGAGAATGACCACATCAGGCTTATCATCTTGTAAGTTTTATTATTATTATTTAAAAGTGGTAATCATTTTTTACAGGAGGCCGTTCGCCCTGGACGCCCCGGCACCTCAACACTGACAAAAATGTTAAGAAAATGGAAGAAATTGTTATGGAGAATCGTTGAATCATTATCAGAGAAGTTTCTGAGGATGTAATATCGCATATCGGTTGGCTCATGCCGTGCAAATTTTTCAAAAATTTTGCTCATTAAGCGTGTTAATAAAAAAAATCGTCGAATGAGCATCGCTCAGAAATTTTTGAATGATATCAACGGTGGTCCAGATTTGCTTGAGAGGGTCACAAGTGGTAAAAAATTATGGGTGAATGGTTATGACATCAAAACCAATTGTTCCAATGGAAGAGCCCAGGTAGGTAGGTTGGTTGGTCTAAGGTGAGTGGGTCTATTCGACCCTTCACCGCAACCCATAAGGGTTTATTGTGGCTCACACCTATTCACACTTGGCCAAATAAACCCAGCTTCTTAACGAAGCCGATTAGTTTGTATGGTGAGTTATCTTTCAGGTCAGATGGTGAGAGAATGGATCTGCCAAACTCAAAGAACCTGATTCATCCCCAGCGGGGCAGACACAAAGTATATGCTCTGCAGTTTCATCATTTTCCAGACAGAACCCAGGAGAACCAACATCTAAAAGAGCACGCCAAATTCGATAGAACGTCAAGTTTTTCTTACTATTTTATTCGATAGCCGTGCATCAGAAGTTCTCGTCACACGGCCATACGTCACTAAGGAGTATTATCTTGAAGTTATGCGCCGCTTGCGAGAAGCAATAGGAAGAAAACTTCCGGTACTGTGGAAAAACAATACATGACTTCAGCATCACGATAATGCACTCGCTCGAAAGATAACAGTTCCATCCCCCACATATAATATTCGAAACAGGTGATGTTTCATTTGAAAGAAGATGTTTCATTTGAAAGACCATGTTGATCAACAAAACAACCATTATCGGTCTGATGAAAATCTACACTGGAAGCAAAAAATATACTCAATGGCTAAACAGTAGACCAATCTATGGGGTGATAATGTACGAAGTACAATCATTGGTCCTTTTTTTATAAAGATTGGGGACGGTTCTTTTCATGAAATCAGTTTTTCACCAACGTCCATACAAAACTAATAATAATCTTGACCTACAATTCTGAAAAGCCAGACAAATGATGATATTTTATGTCAATGGTCATATAAATGATGAAAAATGTATATCTAGTACTAGCACACCAATTTGGAATCTATCATGTCACTTTTTATGAAAAAGATATTGATATATTGATATACTGAATTTGAATGACTTCTGTAGCTTTTTTCCACATTTAACATTTCTTCTTCAAATCTGAAACTATATCAGATACTCAGTTTGTGAATAAGAGTTTTCTTTTCTATTTCTTTCTTCTTTCATCTCTCTTTCTTTTTCTCTATCTCTTACTTTCTGTTTCTCTCTCTTTTCTCTTTCTTACTTTTATCTTTCTCTCTTTCTCCTTTCCTTTTTTTCCACTTTCTTTTATATTATCCATTTCATAAATTGAATATGTATGACTCTCTGTCGTTATTTTATGATCAAATTCTGACTGAATGACTTTTGATTCATTTTGATTCTTTCTTCCTTCTATACATCGCTGGGTAGCAAATCAAGCAGTGTATTTGATCACATGACTACGATTCTTCACGTTGATATTTTAACTTTAATTAAAAATTGAAGGAGAAATATTTCTAGCAGAGAATGGTTTTTTGAGATAATGGTCATTTTGGCTCACTTTTTCTCGATCATTGAACGAAACATGTGGTAAGCTAAAAAAAAGGAAGAAAATAACTACAAAAAAACAATAAAGTTTTTCATTGCAGCTATTTACTTCTATTTTTCAGAAGGTTCCCACAATGTTTTTGTAAAGTATTCTGTATTTACAAATTTGTAGTTGTCATCATGAATTCAAACAACATTATTGAGTTTAATAGAATTTTTATCATCATCCATAATATCATAACCTGATCTTCATTCAGATATACTAATATATACACAATACGGAGGCAAACTAATTCCAAAGTCATATGGGCGTGGCTCATCTATTGTTTCTTTCTTATGAACGTCTCTTGAAATATTATTATTAACACATAGTCGTCAAAATTTCTATACATGGAGCCTATACTGAAAATTTTTTACTAATTTCGTATCACTCTTGTATTCGGGAAAAATCAAACACTGAAATATAAAATATTCCTGATTAACGACAAAAGTAATACACATTCCAAATAATTGCAATATCGACTTTGAAATTATAAGATTTTTGATTGCTGATTCAAATTACATAGCAATACCGGGTGAATTTCCAGGAACTGCATCGATCACTTGTGGGAAAACTATAATCAGAAAGAATCTGATAATTTAACAATATACTGAAGTCGATACAGGCAACTTGGCTAAGATTTTTTCAAATGACGGCACTTCTGGTTATACCGGAAGTAGTTATAATAATAAATTCGTTATTTTGAATAGAACACATATTATTACATTTTTCAATTCCACATCAGAATGTAAATACTTCTGATGTACTATGACCTTTATCTAAGTCTGACAGTTTTTGACATATTTTAAGTTTTTGAGTTAAAAATGATGTTTGCAGGCCCTACAATAATAATCATCTATTTTTCCGATAATTCAATGGATTTTATATGAAATTTCGATAGTTACTAATACAGGGTGGACAAAAAAGGAGAATATTACTGGAGTTTTATTCGAACACTAAACCGTTATTTCAGACCCCCCGATACGTTTGTCGATCACCAAGTGATCATCTTCAAGAGAAAGATTGAGTTTGATCTTCCTCCAGTAATATTAATTTCTACACCAAAGGCTCCAAACAGTGGATCAGAAAAAAAGAACAAATGAAATTTAATAAATCGTCTAAAGTGACTTTTCAAATAGACACCTCTCATTTTCATAATTAAATCGTATCAAACGCCAAAAATAAGGAAACGTTGTATAAGGATACTCAATTTGGAAATTAGTAGTTTTTGAAATATTTGCAATTTGATATTTTTCTTTGGACATATTACGTACTATACGATTACTAAATTTGTCAGTTGACTATGATGGCGCGGAGTTACAAAACAATCAATTGATACGAAAACTGGGATTTTTAATTGACGAAATTTCCATAATTAGAGCGACAGAAATATACATCCATTTAGACAACTGAATTTTCAAGAATCCTGGCAATTTAATGTTCATTGTGATTAGAAATGAGAGTCGTGGCCTCTGAAGACAATTCAAATGGTAAGCCTAGAGAGTTTTGAGTTCTTTCTGTTATGAAACACGTTTAGTAATTTCTTGGTGACTTTTATCGTAACATCTTACTCAATTTTAAAATTATCTACGTAGAGAGTTTGCCGCTGGCTAATCATAGGAATGTATTGTACCAACACGATGGGGCGCTTTCACATAATGGCCGTTTGGTCAGTAATCAGCTGCAAAATTTGTTTTATGATCAATGGATAGACAACAACTGACCACATCTCTGGCCACCCCACTCCCCAGATCTGACGGTACTTGATTTTTCAATCTGGGGAACAGTAAAAATGATACCGCAGTAATCACCAAGGAAGATTGCATGCGGAGGATCAGAACTGCATATGAAGAACTTAACTCTTAGTCAGTAAGGAGGGTAACCCATAAAGAATTACTAAGTAGGTGCGAGAAATATTTAGAATTTCAAAAACATCAATTTGAATATTCATTGAACTATTTTTTCTTAACTTTTCATTCCATTTGAATATTTTCTTTGATAACTAGTTATTTTTCTGCACATTTTTCTGGATCCAAAATTTTTGAAGTTTTGTATAATTTTCTTGACAGTATTTGGTGATAGTTTTTTTTTCGGAGATCATGTCTCAAATGTATCACATGCCCATGAACTAACTCCGTAAATAAATGAATTCAAATAATCTTCGTTTGTGTAATTTAATCGTCCCGGCATGATTTATTATTGACAATTTGCAAAGGATAAATAGTGACATTTTCGCAACAAATGATTGTTTTCTAACGCCGCACCATACATACTTTACTCTTGACACAAAATCAAATATTTGAAGGCTCCTCGTATATTACTTGTGTTGTACTGTATTTTGTTAGTGCATGTTCAGTTTTAGGGGATCCACAAACTTTTATCAGGAATTACTATCTGTCGAAAAACCCTTAATAAATAAGTTTCCCATATGGTGCATAATTTGGGGATGACACTGTATGAACTTATATGTCAAAAACGGTTAGACTTATATTTAGGACATCATACACAAAAACTTGCTTCGGGTATAACCGGGAGTACCACCATCTTGAAAATATTTCAAGCGAATTACTTCTTATCTATCGATTTCAGTATATTGTCAAATTTTCAGATTTTTTTATAATCAGAGTTTTCTCACAATAGATCGATGCATTTTCTGGAAATTCACCTTGTATATTCCTAAAAAATAATATTCTAATGAATTTCTCAGATTTGCCTTATAACATATTAAATTCACATTTGATATCCATAGCTTATAAATAATCATGACCGTGTATTCATCCAATTTTAATTCACATGATTAAAAGTTTTTCTGAATATTCATTATTTCCCAACTTAGAATGATTGAGTTTTCAATGTTGGAGATTGACATTAATGACTCCAATATTTATTGTATTCAGATATGTTCCCAGATAGCGTAACCCTGATTCACGCACGCAAATAACTAATTTAAAAATGAATTCCTTATACAGAAATGACGAATGGTAATGAAAATGGTCAAATTCGATATCAGTTTTTTCAGAAATTTCACATTTGGAAACAAGTTCGATGAAATATTTGAAACTAATTTTGTGGAATTGAAAAATAACTAAAACGAATCCGATGTAATGATATTCATATCCTATAAATTGACGAAACCGAAGATAACAACATTTTGGAAAAATCGAAGCAGGCAGCTTCTTTTATGGAAAAATATTACTATATTTGTCGGTAGCCGGGCGATTCGACGTGGGTGCTTTGTTAACTCAGTCAATAGGCCGATGTGTGAGTTGATGGTTCAAGCCCCAGGCTCAACGCTTGATTTTTACTTGCTGTCGTCCAACCCGTGTTAGGAATCACGCGTTAATAGGTAAGCATATTCAACGATTCATTGGAGACCACTTCGAATCGTAAGGCAATCGTTTTAGATAGTATCATACCAAAAAGTCGTAAATATGGAAAGACTGCAACTAATATCTGTAAAACATGGTTTCTGAAATTTCTCTCTTTCGACAACCTTCATGAGAGTGAATAAAAGTGGCGACAAATGGTCTACCCGCAGTTGATATCCCTTGAATTAGTTCTCTATGGAATTGATTCATTGGACCAGAGTCATAATTCAGTACATCACTGATATTAACTGCATTGGAACCATTAATCAGAGAATGCTTTCAGAATATGCGATGTTGTATGTGAAAACAAATATATGAACACATTACCTAATTATTTTCCTATTATCCATTGTGAGTTCATAGTTCAGAATCAGGGACGCATAAATGTACATTATTCTCTTCGGGAATGTCTGAATTTCCAGATTTGAAACGTTATTTGATGGGTTTATATTGTTTTTTGGGAAAAAAACGTTATGTTGACATTTGGAATAGATCCAAATATATTTGTTTCAAGAAATAATGCAGGATCATTTGACTGAATATATCAGGAAGTTATTTTTGGGTGATCTGACATTATTGCCTATTATGAAGCAACTCCAAACACCACGAAGTTGATTCAGTGTTCAAATATATATCACAGAATTCGGCACTTTTATCTATTGTCCAAAAATTATTATTTTTGCTTTATTTTACGAGTGGCAGGTTGTACCGCCTTGTATTTCTCGTTGACTAATTAAGTCAATTTGTAAACGATTTCTCGTTGTTCCATAATATGGCGTGAGGGTGGCTACTAGGGATAAGAGAGCATAGCTCCCAGGGTAGGCCGCCAGCTTTTATACAGTGAAGAAGGACGTAGGTAAGATGGAGGATAGAGCGCCACCCGCTTTATCAACCCTGGAGCTTATACAGCATACACAACAAAACGTGAAATTTACTCTAAACGGTAACCAATTGAATCAAACTCGAATCTAGTTGAAATGTTCATAATTCCTTTCCCTAACATCTACACCTTTCTCAGTTGGTTCCAAACTTGTCAACAAATTCCCTGATTCATCTGTCAGTTTATAAATTTTACCAACCGGTATTATAGTACTCCCCCTACAATACTGGCAGGAAGCCTTGAGCTCCTGAGGCAGAATTGCCAACCGTAGCGGAATTTAGTCGACGGAAGCGGCGTAGCGGATTTGAACATAGAGTAGCGGAATTTTCTACAAATAATCAATATTGAAAAAATTATGGAAGAAGAAGAGGCACTGGATAGCATTCAAAGCTGACAGCTGAAAATTGTATAATTGAATGCCCAATCAATACGTTATAGTCTTAGTAGCTGAGGCCATTACATGATGAAAAAGAAGATATTTTCATTCATATCATAAACCATATAACCTCCAATATCTTGAAACTAAAAGTCTCGACTGAATCGAGTATTATAAATTATATGGAACAAATTACAGTAGGAATGGAAGATAATTCATCTGATTGTAGCTCGAGCGAAAGAGCTACCGCACTTGAAATTGACGGAAACGGGACACGTTAAAAAAATACAAAAAGTCTCGAAAGCAAACTTTTTCTCA
>WOGO01003279.1:0-14538 GCA_015342085.1 Leptinotarsa defecta | reverse complement strand
TATATATACAACATAGGGTCCAAAACAGGTCTCTGTGGAACGCCAAATTTTTGAACTCATTTCGCATACGTACTAATACAGAGAAAACAATGACTTTCAATATACAATGTTGGCTAGTATATAGTTCTGATAGTACAGTTTTATCGACTCGTTTCCATTTTCACGAGGTTGTTATGCCTAAACCCCCTCAATCTCCAAAAGCTGCAGCCGAGCAAATCCAATCCGAAAATAGATCGTAACCCACACACCGAAATTACCATAATCCATTAACTTCGGCGAACAGATTAACAATAGCAGAAAGAGGAACACAAACTAAGAGGAACAGAAAGACCGCATACAGAATGTAGCCGAAGACACGACCACAACGGAGATATATGAAGGTAATTAGATAAAGTTCTGGGCTGTGGTCGAGTTAATCTGTTCCACAGCGATCGGGTAAATTATGCATGCGCGGCGGCCGTCCCGACGCCACAATAGACGTCCGGCGACGCTCTCGCAGTCCGTCGTTGTCAATTAATGCGGCCGCCGCATTTGCATGCACGAAATGTCTTCGCGTGAATATTCGAATATTCCATTCAGATGGATCAACGTTTGAATAGTTATGAGATTACGGTTGGATCTAGTCCATGCGGTCTCTTTAATCGTTGAATATCCATTCATTTTATGATACCAGTTGACGACCGCAACGTTGTTTGCTCGAAAGGGGTGTTGAAATTTGAAATTCTCATCGAACAAGCATGTGCCCTATAAAGAGTAATCATTTCAATCGATCTTTAAACATTTATCCACATCCACACTTGACACCTACTTTCTCGATAATCCATCTCACTCCTGGCACTATCGAAGCTTGAAATGGTCCATATTACAGATATCTTTTACAAATATTTATTGATAGTAATAAGATCTGTTACATACCACTCAGACATACTGGGTAGATATAAAATTCAGGTTGATTTTGAATCCAAACTGGTTAAAATAACTACTCCGTTCATTTGTCATAAGTACCATTCTCCATTAAAATGAGAACTTTGATTCCAGCATTCGTATTTTTCTCAGTTGGCTTATGTAGCTGAAGTCATCCAATTCAGAGTTTCACTTGCTGTTTTCACAGTATTCATTATTGTTAATTATTTCAACTACCAACTTCGGCACCTAACTCATCAAAGAAGATGGTACGGCACCCAACGTGGGGCGTTTTGGAATCACAATTAGTAATAATTCTTCGGAAATCCAAATGATATCAAGGAATAGCAACGATGACTCCCTTGACGAATATTTTATCAATGAGATCGATGAAATACACATATAATAATAATAATAATTAATTTTCAGTTATATTTATACATGTGAACTGTAAAAGTAAATGGGCGAGATTCAGTATGGCAATCGGCACAAATATAAAAGACAAACGATGCTTTCGAAGGTGATCGGCTTCAAAGCCGTCTGTCGTGGGATTTTATATCACCTTCGGTCAAGGTACAAGATGTCTGTCGCAGTAGCAGATAAAACTTTTGCTATTTCAAGTTGCATTCAACCACGGTCCACCAGCCCGAATTTTGCTTGCTTTGATAATAATGCTCTACTTTCCTGTCTGTACAACCTCAGCCTGTGTTTAGTAACAAAATCATTACATGAAAAAGTGCTTTTCTCTTTCATTAGAGCTAAAAAAATAAACCTTTTAACCTCCCTATCTTTTTATTTTTCCCAAAATACTACTTTTGAAGTTTTCGGTAGAAATGGACGAATTTATGATTCCTTTTTCTTTTTTCGATGTGATACACTTGATGATGCAATCATTATCACCGAATATACAACTTAGTGCCCTTGTAAGATTATCTTTCATTTTTTCTTTGTCGATGAATTTTGCATTCGTTTCTCTTTCATTCAATGTGCTGCATGTTGAAATCTAACTATTATCAACGAAGATACGGCTTAGTGCCTTTTTGGTAAATCACCATCTTGATTTTTTTTCGTCAATAAATTCTGCATTCCTTCTCCTTTCATTTGGTGTGCTAAACGTAACGATGCGACTATTTTTGGCGAAAATACAATGTAGTGCCCCCTCTTGGCATCATCATTGTTTTTTTCTTTGTTGATGAATTCTGCAGTCATTTCCCTTTCATTTAATGTGCTGCAAGTTGAGATTCAACAATTTTTAATGAAGATATGGATTAGTGCCCTTCTGGTATTTCACCATCTATGATTTTTCTCTACTCTAGACTGACGTCATCACCTTCTCCCTCATATACACATACGTATTACATGGTATAACTCTTACACATGTCACACCTACCTCCCGTTGGGTGTTCTACAAGTTCCTGCTCGGAGGTCCAAAAATTACTAAAATGAAGCGCTAGCTCTAAAAAAAACCATGGGATTTTGAGCTAGAAACGGCATAGCTCATGTACTGACTATATTTCTTCAGAGGTAATAATGATGAACTAGAGGGAGACATTGATTTACCAATATTCAGTTCAAAGAATGACGTCAATAACAATTTTAATTTTTCGTAAAAATGGTGATTTTTGAATAGTTCCAGGTATATCAGAAAAAATATACATTTTGTTCTCCAAATTTTGTAGAACTTCATTTAATTCAGAATGAGTGTATCACGTTCATTCACGTTCAGAAGATTTGTGAATATACAAGAGTTTTCGAATTTATTCCACGTCTTAATACCTTTTGAGAGCATTATTTGAACTAACATCAATAAGTCTGATTGACAAAAATGTATTTCTATAACGATATCGAGTATAATCTGCTGTTGATCAAAGAGCAGAGATCAAACAACTATAAACAGGAGGTAGGAGAAACGTCCGGCAGGTGGCGACTCCGACAAACAAACCACCATTCCAACTCTAATCCCAATTAATATGGTGAATATGTACGTACCGAGTGCCCCTATCAGCGGACGGAGCATGTTTCTCATTAGCATTATCAAATTTGCATTCATTAGTCCGCATTTACATTTTTCCGTAATCGGGAATTAGCTCCAACCGCGTCGGAGAAAAACCAACACGATTTACGACAAGCATCCGAGATCGAATTGCAGAAAAAGACGAACGTAATTAATGTACACCGTCGATGATTACAAGGAATCAGTTAACCAGTTTCTGAGAGGAATATACACGAAGTTAACATCATCAGCACGACTGCGGGAGAGGAGAAAAAAAGAGAAAGACACGACTAACAGTCGGTCGGACGACTAGTCGCATCCAAAGCGTTATGATAATTAGACTGCCAATTACAGGGCAAATCGCGGTGTTAGTAAGAGCTTGCAGTAATTAAAATCTCAATTAGTACCTTCTTGTTCGTTGCGTCACAGGGAATAGTGATCAGTCAACTGTAGCGAAGATTTTCTACGCTCGGAATGCCACTTGCGGGAATATAAACAACTGTTGCTGGATGACTTTTTCATGACACAAAAAATCAATAGGACAAAACACTGCAAAATATATCGATATCAATGAAGATGAAGACAAAGACAAAATGTCGAAATTTTCGGAGCACCTTAAGGTTCGGCTAAACCTTATTTAGTATATCCTCAAAAATATTTTGAACAAGAGAGTAAAAAAAAATTTACTTAACTCACACTTTAATTCTTGTTCCGGTTTTCGCATCTTGTTTAGATGAAATCGATTCAAAAACTGTACAATTTTTGTTTCCGACTCATCTATAGTACTCAAGGAAACTATAGTAAGTTTTAGGGCACGACGGGAGATACACGATTGTCCTGTTTGTAAAATCATTTGTTGAATCATAAAGATTTATATGAGTTGTATGGTCCTTTGACTATTTCTCAACTACGACTAATGACCCAAGAGAATTCCGTCAATATTCTATAGTTTTTGGTATGGGAACCCTTGGAGACAAATCTCTCCGTCTCGCAACTTTCACACACTGGGTTTTGCGGTTTGAGCTTTGTTATTAAAAATATTAAATATTAAAAAAAGGCGAATCTTGCAATATCACGAAATACTGGGCAATTTCAATTTTATGTAACTTTTCTAAACTCTTCGAGATATGTGTGCAAAAAGTTATTTCTCCTACCCAGCATGGTTTCGTACAACAAAGATCACTTATGACAAATCTTGCATGTTCAAATCAATATCTGTGTACGTACCTGGACAAGCAAAAACGAGTCGATGTTGTTTATTCAGCCTTTCAAAAAGCCAAAAACCAAAAAGACAAAATTGGGACTCTCTAACCAACTACTTACTCTAATTGAATCATATCAAGTATGGGTATGTGTTATGGAATACAATTGAGAACGTGCAGAGGAAGTTCCTGAAAATACTTATGTCTAAAAGTTGACGGTCAATACCCCACGAGAGGCATCGATCATAACATTTTGTTGACATGATTTGATATGACATCTTTGGAAAATAGGATAGTTATCCTTGGTATAAAATTCTTGCATAAATTACTAAACAACAATATTGACCCGAGATCAATTTCTTAGTACCAAGAAGTGAAGGTCGACACAATCTGAAATTCTATTGCGAAGAATCACGCAGAAATGTTATGCTACGATATTCATTTCGACTCTCTGAACGCCTTGGTTTCATGTATCCACAATCACTTTTAATAACATAAATAACATTTGTGTCAGTACTGCTACACTGCATGATTTGTAACTTTTTGTGTTATATACTTAATTTTTCATTCCTCTTTTGAAATTCTACGTATATGAACATTATATATGTACTTTGTTTTAGCATTTACTTTTAAAAATTTCTATATTCCATTATTTTTAATATTTATTTCATATATACTCTGTAATAGCAGCATTTCCTGTAACTGGGTACTCCTGTTCGAAATAAATCGCTTTTTTTGTGGCTCCCAAGACTGCCAGACTACCAGACTAACGATTTCTCTTGTTTTTCAGCTTTTTTGATCTTAGTTTGCTACAGTATGAACACATTCAATAGTATGCTAAGTATACCTTTATCGAATGTAGATCATTCACCCACAAAATATGATTAACAAATTTAATGGTGAACAAATCAAAGTAAAAAGGTCATATATGTTTCAGTCAGTTTTAGACGTTTCATGACTGGCAACACTGATTTTGAACATTCAATATTAAGAAGACTTGTTCTTACAGAAAAACTTCACATTTTACCGCGTTCAATCAAATTATTCAGTATTTTGGTCATAAAGTATCAATATATTGTGCTTGTGAAATTTATACTATTCATACTATATTCTTATTACAATACTTCATCATAATACTGAGCGACATGATGGAAACTACCAATGCGTTTATTATTTCAGTTGAAGAAGTATTCTATGTCATAAGTTGAACACTTAACGAAGTGTTGGTCTAGATAAAGATGTTAAAAAGCCGAATAATTTCATAAAACGTGGTAAAATTTTGAATTTTCTTCTTATAATAATTACATGATATTTTATGTCAAATATCAGTGTTTCTACATAAAGATGTTAAAAGGCCGAATAATTTCATTAAACGTGGTATAATTTTGAATTTTCTTCTTATAATAATTACATGATATTTTATGTCAAATATCAGTGTTGCCAGTGAATACGTTGTTTTTCTAGAAACTTTCTAGAATTTATTCCATTTGGCTTTTACACGCTGTATATGGATATTTGGAATCACTCATTTTGTTACCATTGCTTCGTTAACCATTAAGAAATTTTGTACACGGGTGAAGCTATGGTTGAGATGATTGCTAACACCAACTTGAGAACTACAATTGTCCGATTGGTCGTTTTTTAGTTGCGGCAGTATTCCTCAGTAAATTGTTTAATAATATGTATCAACAAATCCAATGATATACTACAAACACCTCTATCAAACACCACGTCTTTTATATAAGGAATAGAATATATCTGGATATCTGACACCATCGATTAGCACACAATACTAATATGAAATACCAACAATGACAATAACAGATCAAAATAAAAAGCCTCACGAAGTGTTGCCAACTACAAATTACGAGCTAGCGTTTATCCAATCCGGATATAATTACGAATTCATTCCAACGCATGTTAACGCATATTTTCCCAATCGGGAAATACTAAACACTTCTAAAGGGGTTAGTCACTATCTGTATAATTCTACAGTGAATAAATTCACGCCATCATTATCAAAATTAACAACGATACAAAACGAGTAGAGCTTGTTTACATGCAGCGAACATATACTAACAATACACACACACACACAAAACAAACTAGGAATGTTGTGTATGTTTGTTAAATTCGACGGAAATACATATGTGAGTCGGCGAGGTTTATGATGATTGCTATAATTCCGTCGAAATGCGGATTGATAAAGGAAAATGGTATAGAGACTGTTGTTGGCTTACTTTGATTTTCTTGACTGTTTCCTACTGAATATAATAATGGTATTCAAAGTTAAATAGGATTTTTCATGTTTGTGAATCAGACTGATATTTGTGAATTAGGCAAAAAAATAAGTACCTTCAGCTCAATATGGTTTCAAAAATTTCAAATTTGACAAAAATTTACTTTATTGAACAAGAGTTCGTATGAAACTGGTTACTTTGTAAATGAAAAATGTGTCTACAAAAATGTTGAACAACTTATGTTGTTATACTTGCTGATACGACAAACAGAAAATATATTTTATAGATACATCCTGCATACATGGTTATTTCCCGAATTCACATTCATTCATTGATTATTATAGAAAGTAAACAAAGTCATCCGCAGATTTGAACTCTCAAACAGAAGATCTATTGCAAAAACAGTAAACCTGGTAACAATAAAATTGGCACTCCTCTCATTCAATTTCTTCTTCATCTGCAGTGAATTGATTCGCCATATTCTGCAGTCTGATTGCATCACGGTTTCGTTGTGAAAGATTCGATCTTCTCGTTCTCGTCATTGTAAATAATACGCAGTACATACTGCTGACTTTGCTTCTATGACAAAACACTGGTTCATGAGCATACAATCACAAATGCCATAACCTCAATTGACTTTACGCGCTTCATGACAACTGCTATAACCTAACAAACCAAACGTCGAAAAATCGTCTAATTTTTAAGTTTTTCTCCTTCATTTTTCAAATGTTTAAATAGTTATACTGCTACTCCAGTCTTTTTTCAATTTTGTTCATTTTATTATCGGAATTTGAAGTTAGGAAACTATAAGAATAAGAAGCTATATTGACAATATCCGTATTCAATAATATATTTCACAATCTAGAAGCCGTCATCTATTCCAGTTATAAACAACGTTCATACATCAACAACCACCGGAGAGTATCAATAATGGACGAGATAATGTTGATATAATGACACACACAGCGACATTTATTATCTTCTAATTATTTACCCCATAAACAATGAATAATTGAAAACAAATGAAGTGTCACGTAATCTTTGTTGTCGTGGTTCCAGGGTTTCCAAACACGATGAATTATTCCTAAACGATAATCGATACGGTTCCAATTGATATGCTTTGAAAAAGGAATCGGCTTTAGCAGCAATTCAGTTATTAGAAAAATGCAATCATACATTCATTCTTCAAAAATATGTGTGATAAGTGAGCCATTTGAAAATTTTTTTGGTCTTCAACAACATTTTTATTCAACGGCTAATGAAATTACGAATAATGATATTTGATTCGATTTCATAACCTCTGACAATCACTGAAAGTTTCTCTGAGTGTTCCCCAAGGATACCATTTGAGACCGTTGCTGTTGAATGTGTTTATGGACGATATTCAGTACTGCTTTTCTGATGCAGAATTTATAAGCTTCGAAGATGATTTGAAAGTAACTACAGAGCAAGCTGAACCAACAATCCAGTTGGTGTTCTGACAATGGTATGGAACTCAATACACGTAAATGTCATTTCATAATTTTTAGATGTAAACGTATCCCCTTAACGTTCTCTTATACTATAAATCAAGTTCCACTCTGTAATGTTATAAAAATGAAAGATTTAGGTTTACTTCCAGACAGATGCTCAAAAATTCTGTACTGCCCTCTGGTAAGATATCATCCCGAATACGTATCTTCTGTATGGAACCCTTTTCATGCAAGCCACATCCATATATTAGAACAAGTTCAGAGAAAATTACTAATTGTCGATATTGGAGTGATACATATCCTCATTCATACCGTCAAGTTCATACTCAACGACCTCAAAAAGTGCATGTTTGAATAGGAATTTTAGGTGACCACATCACAGGACCTTTTTTTATCAATGATAATTTGACTAGTGATAAATATTTGTATATGATGGAATAATATCGTGCATCAATAAGGCACTAGAGTAACATATGAAGGTTGGTCTGCGTCAAACTCGCCACGCCTAACAGTCCAGGACCGGTTGGTTACTGTATAGTGATATCGAACCTCTGCTTGGTGTGCCTCTTCAGTGTAAAATCTGAACTGAACAGTGATAGAATTATAAATTCAGATTAACATTATTCAGGAACGTAGATGAACTATTTATGTCATGAAAAATAGTGTCATGAAAAATTGGACGAAAAAGAAAATAGAGCCATGAGGATGCAGTATGGATGTTTGCCTGTGTCAGAATTTGTTCAACTAGACACTAGCGAAATGAAATACAACCACAGAATCTGCAACCTGAAACGAATCTGCCTTTTCAATCTTCGTCTTGACTATAAACTAATGCCGGTATAAACAATATATCGATAGTCCAATTTGCCCCCCGGTTTAGGCAACAGGACGGTCGCAGCGGGCTTGCGGTGCCAATGGGAGACCGCGACAACACAGTGACGCCACGCGGCGGTTAACCGCTCGCCTGCGGCTTGCGGCCCATATTAACATTAACATATGTAGTTCCAGAACAATTTGACGTGATGCATTCGTAAGCGTCCGGCCACCGCCATTGATGAACGAATGGAATCGTATCGACGTTTACGTCGACGACGTATATACTGGACTGGCGTCGAGTAGAATTCATACATTCAGTTTGACGATTTGATTTATCGGACAGCCTTCTATACTTGATAATGTGTATGACAGTTCTAAGTATGCTCTATTTATCGTTTAATTCTCTACCTGCAGTAGGTATTTAATGAAATCATTTGACGTCGCGAGATGGGCCGATTTATATTAAACTTCATCGACTAAATTGCATACAGAAAGCAATAAATTAGATGAAGGTTCCACAATCTATTTCCATGAACTCGTCCATGAATATACAGTCCAGTCTTCTACCACCTCCAAACTTCAGATTCTGGTGCAGGTGTATACAGTCGCAGACAGAGATGTCGACCAGCCTAGGGACCTATATGACCGTATTTCGAACAGAAATCTACGCCAATGAATTGTGTGTGGGAAGACTGTTGCAAACCAACCTCACAGATACTCGATTTTTCACAATACGAAGACTCAAGAAATTGTATCTGGCCCTGGCAATATTGGATATCAAAAAATATCTACTTCACATTCATGAATATGATTAAATCATGTACTGCCATCGAAATTATGTTCCTTCTCGATCTATTTAATATTAAAATAAGTTTATAAATGAGATAATTAATAGAAATTAAACTAAACTACTTCGTACATAAATATATGAACCCAAACTTCCGGCAATTCTTTATTGCCTTCTTGGTTCTTGAGCCATTTAAATTCACTGCTTTTCCAAAACATTCAGACATTTTTTATGGAAAAATATTATCAATGACTCTTTAAAATGTACATCCTAACTTTGATTTTTCAAAATCTTACTTTTATTGATGATGAAAACGATTCCATGAACAAATTTGACTTTTTTAGTACTTTAGGGTAATATTCACTGGACACAATATTTACTAGGTACAACTCGCAATGCCCGCAGTATATAACTAATTAGCACCTAGCTATTTAATAACGAATTGTAGATCTTCTATTTGAAAAAAAAAATTTTCAAAATTCTGAGAAAAAAACTGAGGCATTCTGAGAGAAACACTGTCGTAAATGTGAGAACGCTTATCTGGTGAACAATTTTGAATCTGGAACATGACTCAAAATTTGCGGCTCGAAAAGAACCCTTGTAGGATACCTCATTGGTACTCCCTTGCATTGAAACCAAACTACGAAGAAACAAAAAAATCGTATCTAACTTTTCCAACATGGACCTATTGAAGAATCGGGGACATTCCCTACTCAACCTTTTATTGACCACCGCTTGTAAATATAAGAGGTAGACCGCGTTGAGTAATTAAAAATACTCCACGCAGAAAGCATTATGCAAACACTCTCCTCACCATACCAGCGTTCCTAATAACAGCCGTCTTTCTATATGACTAAATATTGACTCACCGTGGTCGGTACACACAGTGTGTCTCGTCATCACTCTCTTCCTCGTCTCCGTTCCCAGCGCACCCCGTACAAACTAACTCCGGCAGTTCTATTGGGTAAATTATTTGAGTTGCTGAACTAACAAAACTAACGGCCCAATGTTTACCCTCAGTATTATCTGTGATGAAAATGTGGCTCGTTTATCTTCAAACAACTCAACTTACGATGTTCCATATCCGTCTCTCTCTCCTAACAGGGACGGACTTGACAAGCGGAAACTTATCGTTCATACGGTTATCATTTTTCTTAGGAAAACGTTCACCCAGACACACAGGAAAGGAGTTTGAGCAATGACTTGTTAAGGATGTCTACAGACCATTCAGCTTAGGTTTTTAGATGCGCAGTAGTATGTCGCTCCAGAGGACAGTCCACCGTCTCTATTGCGCAGTGCTGTTTTCGCTATTTATTCTATACTTACATCTCAGAGGTCAAACTGAAACAGTACACCTGTAATTACTCTTTCCAAAACTCTCTCTTTCTCAAGCGACTGGACCTTCGAGCCGGATCAAGATGTTTGAATATTTGAATTGATATAAACTGATGTCGAATTATTCAGTTGTTAATAGTGCTGGTATAGTGATAAATAAACAGCGTCGATTGAACTTAACTTTATTACTCGACATACAAATAGCGACTCAACTCCCTCTTTTTCAAGGGACCAGGCTTGTCGTTACATTTTAGACATAGTTGCCGGTTTCAACAAAAGTATGGAAAATAAATATTATGCATAATTTTAAACAACAGTCATTGTGTCTCCGTAGAAAAATTAAAATAAGTATGAAAATTGTCATACAGCGATTTAGTACTATAACTTTCGATGTGGATTAACAGAACAGGAGTGCCTCGATGCACTTTCAGCAATGTAGACCGTATTCTTCAACATTGTGAAATACTGATATGAAGAAAATTAGTCATCAACGTTTCGTCACACTGAAAACGTCCGGAAAACGTTATGCAAAAATAATGTAATACCACTATGTTGCATACTATTAGTCTGAGAATCATTCAAAGATATCAGTTCCATGTGTAAATTTGAAATATTAAAACAACTGGAACAAGCTAATACCTAAAAAAATACAATACGGGTGTTTCAAAAGGCGCATGTAAGGGTTCGAACAGAGTGAAGCCGGAATGAGCGCTGGCAGACTACATGTTTTTCTACTCGCTTACCTCTTCATTATAAGCCTTCTATAGTAGGTATACCAGTAAAGGTAAGAAGGGAAGGGAAGAAGTAGTAAAAGGGCGCTGGAAGCTTAGAAGGTTATTTTACTCGATATTTCAAATAGTTCTAAACTAGGTGGAAAACTGAGCACCTGTCTGCAGCAGGCAAGCTTCGTACATAGTGACTGCAGTTTGTGTTTGCGATCTTCACAAACATCATTCAGTAGTAACTACAATTTTGTGCTGCAAGAGACCACAAATATTTGATTACTAAAAAAAATTTAGTCATCGGGAAGTCCACTATACAATTCTAATCCGGCACCAAATGACTTCTTCCTCTTCCCGAACGCCAAGGATAAATTAAAGGATTTTTTACCACCATACACCTTTAACCCATCGTAGAATTATGAATAGCATAGCATAGACGGATAGATGGCTGGATAGATAAAAGAATAAACGGATAGATGAAAAGATTGCGGAATATATAGATGGATAGATTGATAGCAGTTATTACATACCGTTCCAACAGAAATTTTCATCTGATATAGAAATCCTATGTTTAGAAGTGCTGCCTACATTATGAAATGATCTTCAATGAAAACTTCTGAAAGTTCGGTACCAAACTAGTTAAATTTTCATTCGAATTGAAATCACTATCAAAATATGATCCCCCCTTGAACCTTCCACAAACATATAAACATGTAGCATTCCTCTTCAAACATTTCATTCCTCATCTTTCTTTTTCTCCCTCTCTGTTCACTATTTTTAGATTATACTAGATATGACGGATTTGAGTTTTTCGTTATTTTGAATGAGAAGCCACAAATACGGCCCTGTCCCGCCTAGTTGCCCATGAAGGATAATATAACGATTACACCAGATTGCAGGAATATTGCATGAGTTGTCTGGGTACAGAACGTGGGGTGGAAATGTTCCGCGATACCTCATTCTGCAACTGCGATTAACATGACGTCATGAATATAAATGACATGTTAATCATGTTTAATTTCACTTCCGGCTTGTTTGAGTTGGAAGATATACTACACGGAATAGCAAACCGCAACTATGTATTAGGTAACAACTCTGGTGATGGCTTGTACGATTACCTCAAAACTTCCCAGCAGATATTACGAATTTGTTAAATTGGAATTCAGCTTGCGGTATCTCATGAAAATGTGCTTTTAGAAAACCACGCGTAGTTAGTTCGCAGTAGTTAAAGAGAACTTCAAAACTACTCAGAGAACTTGAATTCTTTCACGAAGATCCAACTGTTATTTTCAACGCGTCTACATGTATAGGAGCAGTTTTCTCTGAAGATTGCTGTATATTCAAAAATACATGCCCATGCTATACCATGTGTTACCAAAGAGCCAAGTTTTGTTGTTCATAAAATGTTGTCCGTCATCCAGTTCCGCTTATTGTTTTTTTAAAGCCAAAACACAAGCACTACAAGAAGATACTTAAGGCGCTCTAAAAGCGGTGCATGTGAGAAACTAGCGATTCACATTAGATTTGAATCGTTAGAGATTAAATCCATTAAAAAAAAACTTTATCAGGAAGTTTATTCCACATAAACGCAGTTCATCAAATGAAAGAGTTCTGTTCTCAAACAGTGAAGATATGACGAACTTACTTCGTCCTTTGATAGTGCACAAGATACGTAATCCAGTTTTCTTCTCAAGAGGTCCCCTCAAAAAGGTTTTTCTGTGTGTGCTCCTAGATTCATTTACCTAGTTTTCCTTTTGTTATACATATACAGGGTGTCCCATATAAAACTCCGCGGGAAAATATCTGAAAAATGAAAAAGAATATCCATATTTCGTTACAGCAGATGATTTTGGTGTCAAAGAAGCCTCTTATTTACGTAGAGATCCAGCACTAGGCGTCATCCGTTAGGGTGTCGCGACACCGACGCAAATTTTTACATACAAGTTCTACCAGACAAGTAGCAATGCATTGTAACATTTGAAATCGTCAATACAACGTATTTTGTCAAAAAACAAATTCCATCTATTCAAAATACATTTGGTTCAAGGACTACATCCAGGTAATAATCTTCATGTTTTATTTTCAATAACTTCATTGCATGGTTGTCCAGTCGTATTCTGAAAAATAATCTCATGGAGTGATGAAAGCCGTTTCCATAACAACGGTATAATAAACAAACATAATTGTCACTATTGGTCTGACGTGAACCCTCATTGGGTGCAAAAAACGAGATTTCAGTCTGTGTGGGGGGTTAATGTTTGGTGCGGAATCATTGATGATTATTTGATAGGACCTCATTTTTTCGAAGGAATTCTCAATGAGGAGAGGTTATTGGTTTTTCTACAACATGTGTTGCCGAATCTCTTGGAAAATTTACCAATACAAACTCGACTGAATATGTGGTTTCAACAAGATGGGGCACCTCCACATAATAGAATAGTTACCCAATATTTTGATGATACTTTTAATGAGAAATGGATTGGAAATAAGGGTCCAATACCATGGCCAGCTCGAAGTCCAGATATTACTCTACTAGATTTCTTTTTGTAAGGATATCTCAAAGACTTAGTTTATATGCGACGTTTACAAAATGTAGAGGATTTGAAAAATAGTATCACAAATGATTGTGTTTCCATAACGTGAGAGACGCTTTTAGCTGTCACGAATCGGGAATTACTGAAATGATGTATTCTACGTGAAGGGAGGCAGTTCGAACACTTACTAAAATGATTCTTGTTATCACTAATTTGTTTCGTTATCATCATATTAGTCGAGTTATCAAAGTAACATATTTTTTGGTAATTTGAAACATTTATTTTAATTTGTACAGAAATACGCAATTAGATGAAACTGAACAGACAATGAAATCATAACTAATGGATTCATTTTATTAAACTCGTATTATTGCATTCATTTTGACTTATTCTTTATAATATGCAGAATTATTTATAATATGCAAAATGCCTTTTTTCTTCAGTATTCAAGGAAAACTACAAGTGTGCTACATGGCTGAATTCAGAATTTAATGCAGAATCCAAATACGAATCGTAAAATCTAGGTTACCATTT
>WOGO01003278.1:0-14540 GCA_015342085.1 Leptinotarsa defecta | reverse complement strand
ACAATACATTTAAATGGACTACATGCGGAAAATTTGTGACTTTGGGAACAGAAAAAAAAGATACCTTATCCCTATCTGCCCTGCTACCACAGCTCACAACAATACAAGTTAATGGCATTTTTCGTAGCTGCTTAAATATAAATAAAAGAATTTATTTAGACTTATGTTTTGGCTTTTTTGCTTATTTGTGGTTAAGAAATTCATTTTCATACTTACCTTGTTTGTCAAGTTTAGCCAAACCAGCCGATACAATGAATGTTATATTAAATAATAAATAATGAGTCAAAAGAAAATCATAAACTGCCCCAAAATGTGGCGAAAAGTGTGTGTTCTAAACAGATGTCTATATAAATCAATGTAAACAATACTAATGTGTGCCAACAATCCACCATATTAGAATTTTTTGACAGGTGTCTGGATTGCCTAATAGAAAAAAAATTATGTCATTGTCAAAATCTGTTTATTTTTGTTTTGAATATTTTGATTTGAAACGCTCGATTATTTTGACGTTATTATTTATCACTTTCTATTTAGCGATTTCCACATCACAACTTGGAATGAGTTCAGAAGAAAAGATAATTTCCGTAGAATTTGAAGTTTTCGGAAGAGTACAAGGTTTGTTGATAATCCAGAAGCAATAATTTTAAATTAAAATTCATCTTCTCTTTCAGGGGTGTTTTTTCGAAAAGTAAGTTGCTTTGATTCTTTCTTCACAATTGAATTCCTATCATTGTATTCTTTTAGTATACTGAACAAGAGGCAAAGCGTCTGGGACTGAAAGGATGGTGCATGAACACCAGACAAGACACTGTTAAAGGGGTTATCGAAGGGATGCCGTCGAGAGTCAATCAGATGTAGGTATTTTGCTAAAATATATTGTTTTTATTTTTTTTATTGACTTTTACCTCTATAAAATGAAACCCAAATATTGAATAAACAAAATCTTGCTCTTAAATCTATTACATCTTACAAGGTACGACCATTCTAGATTGGCCTTTGAAGTGCTTAGAAAAAAATGTGAGTGAGTCACTGTACAACCGAGATGATAAACCGAAAATTCCTCAAATGTATACTGACCCTAACAATAATTAATAATGAATTTTCTGTCAAGAGTTTGAGTTTTTTTTGTGCTATTGCTTGAGAGTAATTTCTTCCAAGTCTCCGGAAGGAACAGCAGTTTCATGGCTCATGCCATGGCTCATTCCAACAAACTTGTTCCAGTACCAGGTTTTTATAGGTCCTCTGTTGAATATTTATCATGTTCTCTATGAATTGCTGGTCTCCCATGATCTGGTGCCTCAAATAAAATATGATAAGCTATCTTTTTTTATTTGTTGCATGCCCGCAGTAAAGGCATCCATTATAGAATACAATAATTTATTCATCCTGTAAGATCACATATGATATTTAGGATAAGTCAATAAAAGCAGTAGAAAGGTCTTACATTTACAAATATTGTCAGTCATAAAAACATACAAACATACAATTAAAATTCCATATGATAATCTATTGAATGTTGTATAACTAATCAATAAAAAATTAGGCATCAAATACACTCATCTTTGCGAGAGACATAATAACTTCTGCATAAAATTTAATGAAGTGCTGATCATTTCACAATTGTGTCTATTAGTTAGGTAATATAGCATCACCTCAAATGAGTGCTTGAGGGTTATACTATTGAGGCCATGCTAGAAAGGTCCACTTGTATATTGAATTCAATTTTATATTGCAAGTTGAAATTATTGTTTTGCACTCAAATTCAGTCAGTATTTTTTTTTAATCGGGGGGTAATTAAGAATAGTATAGATTATTTAATTTACAAGATATTTGGTAAGGTTCGGAAATAAATAAATGTTTCTTTGTATTCCCTTGCATTTTTAATTCAAAAACATTGCAACTGTCTACATTACAGAATACTTAAAAAAACAAATAACAGCAAAATCTATGAAAATATGTTGATTATCCATACTTCTTTCTTTCTTTTTTGAATTGTTTTTATTGGAGGTTAAATAATGTTGTTTCTGAATGTTAATCTCCATAAAATCTTTTTTTTTCATATATTTTTTAATATTTTCAGGAAGACATGGCTTCAAAAAACTGGAAGCCCCTCTTCTAGAATCGACAAAGCTGTTTTCACTAATGAGAGAGATATAAATCAGCATACCTATGACTCCTTCAAAATAAAGAGATAGGTATATTCAATTCCTTTTCAGTATTTATAAATTGATATCTAGTCAAACTGTATATGTGTTATATTAGTTTTCATGTAATATGAATGTGGTAATAGAGATGTGCCTTTTTTATCAGTTAAATCCCATCTGTATAACTAAACTACTATCAGGGGGCCCTACATTATTTTTCAGATGATGCGAGATATCCTGGTTGCACCCCTCTCCCCTTAAAAACGGTGCAGTTTCAATTGAAGTGTGGAATGAAATTTTGTATCGGCAGTTAATGGAGAAAACCATCATTTGGGTTCAATTTTTCATGGCGAATTCTGTATAAACTATCTTATGTATTCGAAAAAGGGGAGATGAATATTTAGGTGAAGAAGTCAAAGAGATCATAAAAATCAATTAGTAAATTAAGTATAGGCTGGTGAAGTGCTAGAACAAATAGGCAATTTCAACAGAAAAACTATAAAAAATATTTTTATTTTATGAATCTTGAGCACTTTCTGTCCAAAAACCAACTTGAACAGTCGACTTTTGCAAACAGCAAAAATATCTAATACATTTTTTAGGGAATGCATGAAGAAAACATATTTTACTGTGCTTTTCATATGCGTGCCTATGCCTATGCTCTCGAATAAATTAGAATGAGGTCTAATAAGGTGTGAATTTTTCTGATAGGTATACATTTTATATTAATTGTCCTTAAGTTTCGCAATATGGAGTAATTGTAAAAAATTACATGCAGAATAAAATCATGTAATAAATTTCCCACACAATTTTCGATACAAAGTTATTGAATTTCATAGATCAATAAATCATATAATAAACTCGCATCATCAATAAAATATGTCATGAAACACATACTTTTATATACCATCCTTTGCTCTTAAAAGAAAAAGGAAGACAAAACAGTTAACGTTTGCATTCAATCAAAAAGAACTCTCTTGTTCTTGATTGCACTTGCTGGCACTCAGTTTATCAAAGTGATATATCTATACAGACCTGGGTCGAAGGTAATTTCTTAGATTTTGACACCAATTGATGACATTACTATCGTTTGACAATTTGAAGTATCTACTGTTTCAATTCATTTATTTTACACAATTTTATATTGTAAATATTGTAAATCAAATTAGTAATGGTTTTTTCTTATGTTCTGTATACCAAAATATTAAAATTTTCAGATATCGGAGTTGAAAAATGATATATTAAACAGAATCATCGACAAGGCACCGAAGAATTTTATGAAATTGATCCAAAATCGTAACATGCGGTTTTCACTATAACTGATTTTCAAAAATGCTTCATCAGAAGATTAGGTTGTTCTGAGTAGTAGCCACATCGTTTCGTTTTCATTAACTTTTTTTATTTAATGTGGCCGAAAAAATATTGAAAAATTTTGAGTATTATAGATGCAGTCTGCTGTCAAATATTTATAATTACGTTTTGCACTTTATTTAGTTTTTTTAATATATAATATTATATCATATATATTACATTTTAAAAGGTCGGTTTGAAAAATAATTTATGCTGATAATCCGCCTGTTGACACAGAAAAAAAGAAATCTATGTACCAACTATCAAATTCTTAAAGGAGAAATATAAAATTAATGATGAAATAAAGTCATTGGTTTTTTAATGGCGCCCGAGGAACAAAATATTTTTTTTTAAATTTTCTGAGTTCAAAATTTCTATGAAAGCTGTAAAATTTATTTCTCTTCAAACCTTGAAATAATCAATCAAATTTGAACGCATATTTATTCACATTAAATGGTTATTTTTTATTATTGTTATAGTTTATACTATACTAAAATTCCATAATAGTAGGCACTAAATTCTCTTAAATATTATTGCATTAAAACAAAAACATTTCTGAGAATTTAGTGCCTATTATGAAATTTCAGTATCATGTATTTTACTATTATTATAGTTATTATGGTATTCCTTGTTTTTTTTTACAAACCACATTTGTTGGATGGATGTTATTGGAAATTTTAATGGAAATCACACGTTAGTCCTTAGCTTGCACAAGTATCGACTTTTGAGACTTGTTCGAGTATTGATCTCTGAATTCAAATACATTTTTCATATAAATAAAGACAATTCACTATTATTATTATTATTTATATCTATAAGGTTGCGCCGACACATTTATAGGTCGCCCCGGCATTACCAACCAATAGAGTAGAGAGGAGATCATTAAAAAAAACTGTTTAAAATCTGTTTTTCCGTTAATCAGCTGTCGCCCCCATACGAACGACAACTCTTAGAAGTTGAGAAACTTGTGCGAGCTGAGGACTAACGAGGTCTTACCTTTTAACGTGTGATTCCTAACATGTGTGATTTCACCAAGAAATCAAATAATCAAAACAACCATCTCAACAGAGTGGTATGGATAGAGTCTGCGGATTTTGAAGAGAAAATCTTGAATAATCTATCCGCTTTTTCTCCTCTTTTCGGACGGTATTCGTCTTACCCAAAGTTGAAAACTCCACGACGAATATTGTTTCGCTGTGCTGGCCGAGAAGGACAACATCAGGCCCATTAGCTTTTATGAACCCGAAGGTGGGAAAGCTCACTCGAGCCAAGGTCTTCCGTGTCGTTAAAGACAACTAAATGCATTGGCTTGCTGCAGGAGTGAAGTGATCTCTGTTGGTACAAACGGGTTCTAACTCGGTAACAGATTTATGATCACTTCATTCAGTGTTGAAAACTAAACCGAGTTCATCAGCCACTCAGGCAGCTGCATTAAAGAAAAATGCACACCATGCAGAGAAGGAGATCGGAAATCCTAATGACTTTACAGGTGGAAAATGAGAATTAAAACTTTTTGTTTTTTATCACTTTTATTTGTAACTAACGTTACTGCAGTATTTTCCTATGAGGACATTTTTACTTTAATTTACATTAGCCCACCACCTTTTCAATGCCAAAAATAAAATGGACAAGTTGGAGAAATCTGGAATTTATAAGCTTAAGTGTCCGGAGTGTAATAGTGTTTATGTGGAACAATGTGGTCTAAATTTCTCAAAACGGTATGCTAAACATAAAAGGTCTTTTAGACTAGGTAAAAATGATTCGACATTTTCAAACCATTCCTTGGGATGCAATCCCGAATTTAAACGATACAGAAATTTTGCACTATTCAAGGAAGGGTTACCCAAGTTAGCATCATCAGGGGAGGGAGGAGATGACACCCAAAAGTGTCGAGGGGTTACGCGTTATGGAGTTAACGTTCGAAGGTGGGGGCAATGGGGGAGCGAAGTATTCGACAATGAAATAATTGCAAAATACGTTGTTTTGCGTACGTTTAGAGACCGTTTTGAGTGCGTTTAGAATGTTTTGCGTGCGTTTAGAATGTTTTGCGTGCGTTTAGAACGTTTTGCGTGCGTTTATTCGTTATCGTTTCGTCGTCATTGTCGTAGCTGTTTTCGTGTTTGAATAACTATACACCATTCGTTAGTTACGTTCAATATGAGATTGAGAGGAAAATGATGTTACATACGTCGTTGGTGAACAAAAATTAATAATATAATGGCATTCAGAGAACACAGACGTAAAGTAGAAGAATTTGAGAGACGTTCCCAACAATTGAGTAAAGATTGAATTTTATGAGAGAAAGAAAACTGTTCTGAAGCAGTTGAATAATTTAGATATTCAAGACGAAGTGTTCAATCGAATGTGGGTGAAATTCATGGCAATATGTATGAAAGCTAGTGACTATGGATGTAATCAATGAAAATCGATGTGTTTAAAATCAGTCAATGAGGGTCAGTAGGCAATATTTGCAGGCGCAATTGCAAACAATACACCATTCAAATATAAATTGAGGTTGATATTTCAAGATCTTCGTCAATTGAATACAATAACTGTTGAATTTGTTCCAGAACACACAACAAGGCTAGAGAAAAAGAAGTCACAAATGAAATTTGAGGTTTATAGAGTTGTCATAGTATCTACTATATCAGCATATTGATTCGAGTTGTACAATAATTATGAAATTTAATAAAAAAATGGATATTTTGGTTGAAACAGTAAATTTTTTGTTTTATTTCAAGTTGGTAAAAATATATAAAACATACATGCACAGAATTAACGCTATCACTTATTAATAAAGCCAGAAACATGGCTTTATAACAGTTTGGTATTGAGTGACAGGGATCAATGTCAATGCTGAATCGGTATCCGGCAATATGCGTCAAAACGACTAAACAAAGACTTTTTGATTTTCTTTGTTTCATTTCAGAATGTGTCATCACCTATTTTTCTATTCATACTCAAGCTGACATTGATCATTAATGTCAATGCTAAATCAACATCTGGAGATACGTACCCCTCAAAACGACGGAACAAAGGCTCTGTGTTTGATTTCATAATATGCCATCACTTACTTTCCTATAAATACCTCCTGCGTGGCGAAATGAGTTAGTTGTATCAGTTGAAAGTGATACCAGTGACAAGTGCACCGATTTTATTTGAAAGTAAGTATTTTATTTATTTTTTCATGCTCACTTTATGAGTTTTCATTGCAAGATTTTTTATACGTTTTTGATTTTTTTCTCAGATGAGTTTATTCAAATGTAATTTAATTCACGTTGGTGAGAGTTCTTGAATTATCATTAAATTTCCAGTTTGAATTTTTCTCAAATTAATTAACTTGAATATTTTTTATGCATACTTTTTGAATGTTATCGTTTTTTTTTCAATTAATTTGTAATACAAAATGGTTTAGAGGTAATTACGTATTCTTAGAGCCAACCATGGACTAATTTGTTTATCCTGCATAAACCTGAAGATAAGAAATGACAATTGCTGATATTTCTCTTTCATCGAACTCAATCTTTAATTATGAATAAAAGATAATAACCGGTAATTGCTGACATCCATTTTTCCCGAATACTATACCTTACAGTGAATAATTGTATCGTATAATTTGTTTTGATGTTTTAATATATTATAGCTTCATAACGGGGAAATGTGATTATCAATTTTACTCGAGAATAATTCAAACTGAATAAGAGTTTTCTTGTATATTATCTATTTGCCTTTGACAATGCCATAGCTTTTCTATATACACATTTGTAATGTTGTAACCAGAAGCTCATTTTGTGACCAGCTTTCTAGTTGAATAAAACGTATAGTAAGGTACGAATCTTTTCTTGTGTTGTTGTTTGTTGAGAGAGTGTTCGTATTATTTGTAATTTAAAACATAAACTTTTTTATTTTTGGTTTCTCACAGGTGGATTTACAAAAATTGAATTCAAGTTCGGTCGTGGAGAGAACACCAATTAACAAAATTACAGATTAACTGGTAGTGTAGAGACGCCGCAGAGAATACCGACAGCCAAAATCGTGAACGGCAAATTTGGCGAGGAGGTGTTTTTGGATTTGGGCGAGAAAGTGTAATTTTTACCACACTGAGTGACGGAGGAGTATCACCTCATTTGGAAGAATTTTCATCAGAAAAATATGCTGTCGTGTTGTTCATTTGAAATTTTACGAAATTAAGGTTAGTATTGTTTTCCCATTTTTCTCCGCTCAATATATGTAAAAAGTTTGTGGTTGTATACAATATTTTTTGTTCGACTCAAAAATTTTTTCGTTCATAGATATGATCCACATAAAGTAGTGTTTTCATATAATAATTTTTTTTTCAGTAGCAGAATGTATTTTAAATTCCTTCAATGACAGTTGATTTTTTTTTAATTGTGTAGCTTGCTCATTTCATGAAAGACAGTTCCCCCACTCTTGAAAAAAATAGTTTTCTGGTGTATTTTTGTATTGAAAATCGAATTTATTTCAGAACACTATATCATTGTGTGCAGTATCAATTCAGAGTCATCTCAACAATTACATCCAAAACCGTCTAAGCAACCTTTCCAGAACGAACATCAAACCTCTGCAGCATATCAACAATTTTCACAAAACGAACTTCAAATCTCTGCAGCTTCCAAAACCGACTGTCACACCAAGAATTTCATTTGTGAACAAAGTATCGGTGAGTCATGTCAATAAATAAAATCCAAATGATTGATTTTTCAAAAACCAAGTCGGTAATTGATAAGTACCTTTTACTCATCAAAGATACTTATTCAGATTATATTGCCAAACAAGCTATACAATTTATTGATAAACATAAAAGGAAATGCGTTTTAGCTATGAAAAAAATTAAATTTTCGGTTGGGGGAGAAAAGAAAATATTAATTAAATTGGGGAATTTAAATGCTTCAGAGTGATTATCAAAATAATGATTAATAAAAATATAGGCTCGGGTTTGAAGCGACGAAGCTCCAGGGTATAGTGGAAAATGTTAACAATGTTTTCAATAGTAGAGTAACAACGGGGGTATTCATCAATTTAACTCATAAAGATCCTAGAAAATTTCTAGGCGATGCTTTTTCATTATTCAAACATGATATTTACAAGATTTCAAAACAAATGTCATGCCTCAAAGTTAATTTTGAATTTTCAGGGAATTTTATTGAAAAATCGAATGATGGGGATATTGTTGATCGTAAATATTTCAGTACGCCAAATAAAGTTATTGATTTAGATTCGGTCTGGACTGCTTGGTACAATGAAAACGCTGTGGATGTTATACTGAATGAATTAGGCAAATTTGAAGAACGGTAGGGGTGGGCTTTGAGTAAAACTATTTTGTTGGAAGTAGCAATAAATAAATATGTAATTCTCCAATGGACTTAACATCATATTTCCAAATTCGAAAAACTTGATATTTCTGTAAAAGTTTACACTTTAGAATTGAATCAAGTAAAGGAAAAATCATTTTATGTAGCAGTAGGTACCTGCTAGACTCACGACAATGAAACGAAACAGACATTTTGAATTTTTCATCAATTCAAGACCAATATTGACCAAAATTGAATGATTATGAGGCTTCACCTATTAATGATGATGACGAGATTGAAATTAAATTTCATTGTTTGTTTGAAAGTAGTTGACAATGTTTCTTGGTGCATTTCATTAGTTCGAACTTACATTGTCTAATATGATATACATTGATTTGAAATACCTAAAAGAATCTGTAAAAAATAAAAAAGAGACTAGCTGAAAAATAAAAATTATATTAAGCAAAAAAAACTGAAATAACAATAAGATAAAATACAAGCAATAACCAAAAAATAAAAAAAAAGAAAATTAAACTGTTAACACGAGATGAAAATTAAAAGATTATTAACAAGAAATGAAATTTAAAAATTAAAAAGATTCCAAACCAAGTTAATTCACGACGTTTTGATTGTTAGTATCCACAATCGTCTTCGGGTGATAACTGGACTTATTCCTCCGAGATCATTAGAATGCGTTCACCTATCCCCTCTTCCCTCTCCCCGCTTCATCGGTTTTAGCGGAAGCTGACCGTTTGGCGGGAGTTGGTCGTGTTCCGCTTGATTAGTGGTTTCCATATGTTGCGTATCTCTACGCTAGCTTAGCTAAATGCGTTGATGGACAACATATATGCGGCTTCTTTGAATTTTCTCCTAAACCAGTGTTCTTGTTTGTAGATGATTTCAGCTTGACCCCACTTGATGTTATGTTGATGAGTCCAAACGTGCTCTGCTATTCCTGTGAGTTAAGTTGCTATGGAATCTTTTCAATTTTTTAATTTTCATTTCTTGTTAATAATTGTTAATTTTCATCTCGTGTTAACAGTTCAATTTTCTTTTTGATTTTTTGGTTGTTGCTTGTATATTATTTCATTGTTATTTCAGTTTCTGTACTTAATATAATTGTTTTCCTTTAGCTAATTTTTTTAAAATTTTTTCTACAGATTCTTTCAGGTATTTCAAATCAATTTATATCATATTAGACAATGGAAGTCCGAACTAATGAAATGCACCAAGAAAAGAACTATATATTCTTACCCTTGTGAAAAAAGAAAATAAATAATCTAAGGGAAAATTAACACAAGGGTGAGAAATGTTTATTTTTGAAAATATTGGTTTGAGCTGGTTGCCCATGCAATCAGTGGCAAATAAATTATAAAAATGATAAGGAAATTCTGTCTGTAGATAAATGATACTTTGTAAAAATGAATCTGGAGGCATGTATAAACTTCCAAACTGTTTGGCTTCTGTATTACTGTATAACTTGAAAAAACTATATACATTTGTTTCATTCAGTGTGGTACTAGGCCGCTGTGGCAAAATGTGTACATTTTCTCAAAAGATATCCACAAACATAACCCAAACTGTTACCTTGGGAAGTGGCTAGAGTTCTATAATCGTTTGTCTCTACTCTCAAAGGTTCAAAGGGATTTTTTTGAACTTCCACAAGAATCTTCATTCTATTTATGTCAGCATCTGTAATATTAGATATAATCTCACTAGTTTCTTCTACACAGTTTCTCCTGCTTGTGTGAGTCAACTGAAGAGTAAATGTGTTTTTGAAAGCTCTGGTAATTTGAATAGGAGTAGGGTTTCTGGCATTTCCACAAGTATTTCTCAGTTGATCAAAATAATTTTCCACACAGTTCTTATTTATATTCCTCGTCAATATGTAGGTTTCCCAAAAGTTGCAGAAATGCCGAAATTGCTATCTGCAACCCCTCAATGAATCTCATTTGTCCAGTCATGTTTTTTCCTTTTTTTGTTATTACAGTTAATTTACTGAAAAATATTTTCATTTCTTTCAGAAAATCAAATTGTTTCGAAAAAAGGTTTATTGAAATCTTTGACATCGTCAAATCGATTTGAATTTAAAATATCAAACACTTTATCCATTTTTGCAATGAATGTAGCCGTCCTTATTGCTGCTGATGGTCTCTGATTGAAACTGGCATAATTATTCATCACTGTAGCTACCGAATGACTGAAAACTTAACTGGCTAGTTTAACCTGAATCCTTTGAAAGTTATTTAGAAATAAATGAGAATCACTAAGTTTGGGTGCTAGTCTATATTGTTTTTCCTTATCCAAGTTGTAAAGTTGTTCAAGATTACTTTTGTTTGTCGTATATTTATCAAATTTTAAAAAGTCATCATAAAAATGGTTTCGACTACATTTCAGCAGATGAGGAATATCAAAAAAGTAAAATATTTTTTTCTCATCAACAAAGAAATATGGCTGCTCTACAGTCACTTCGAGATCTTTTCTGGCAAGCTTATAAAAATTAGAACCTAAATCTGAAATGATGCCCCCAACTCTCAATCCATAATTGATAATTTGATAATTTTTGATAATTGCCTAACAGCTTTAATGAAAATACTTTTTATATCCAGTATTGATGTGGATGAATTGGTAAAACAGTTTACAACAGGCTGTTTCCAATTCGAATGGATGCCTTTTGCCATGAATACCAAGGCATATTCTGCTATGGATGCCGTTTTCTTGTTCAATTATTCCTCAAAACCAACTATTTTATCGGTTCCTATATTGTAGAATAAGTGTGACTTAATGCTCATTTCATCGAAACAAATGGTATTAAGTAGATTGAATCAGAATTTGAAGATAGACAAGAAAGGTGTAGGTAGTTTAGCAAACGTTTATTTAGTTTGGTTTTGAATCGTTTTTCCGAAATAACTTTTTTATATTATTTGGTTGTGTGTTGTAAATCAGTATAAAATACAGATCTCTCAGTTTTGGGTTGCCTAGTTTGCTAATTATGAAGTGTGTCAATCGAATGAAATTCTTATGTTCTTTTTTATTGATGACAGAATATAAGAATAGACATGTTTGCTATTTATAGTAGATTATTTGGAATATATAAATGGAAAGTAGGCTCCAAAAAAGGTTTTTTGAATATACATTTGATACTTTGGTTTGGCAGAGATTTCTGTAGAAGTAATTTTTTTCCTACAGATACATACTAGTCAAATCAAAAAGTTCTTGTGATTCAACAATTATTTTCCTTTGTGGATTTCCGCTGGAACTTCGATTGTTTTATCATTTTATATATTTACTTGTGGGGCATATACTATTCGTAAAGTTCAATTTCATTAATTTCATAAAAAAATGTTGAATATTAATGATCCCACTATTATGGTCTTTAACAATTTATTGTATGATTTTCATTATATATTCATTCCTTCAATCTTACGTAATAAATACTGGAAAAACATACCTTTTTTCATCAATTGAAAAACGAAAAAAAAAATAATGCTGACATTACCCTGCAATTTACAGCAAGCCACAGCTCGACACTTGTTCATTTTAAAACTAGACACGAAATTTTCACAAATAAAAACCTCCATGCCTCAACTTGACTCGCTTGGTGAACGCATCAGATTCAGTCGGTTGCGCTATAGGTCGGCTTAGCATAAAATTCGAGGTGGGGAATCTTAATCCAAATATGGCGGAGGGTGAACTTACTTATGTTTACTTCTATACGGTGATATATCTCGAATAAAATTTCTCTAAAATACTCAAACTATATTTTGAAATGTTAGCAAAATATCCCAACTTGACTTTTTTCGAATAAAAGATGAATATGATAGCTGTTGACAGATGGAATTACCAATAAATTGATGGGATGCAAGTCCGAGAAAGCGGATGAAAGCGAAACTATTTTGGTCAGAGTATATGGAAACAAAACCGATTTGCTCATCGACAGGAAGGCAGAAACAAGGTAAGATATCAAAACAATGAATGTGAGTAATATTTATCTGTTTCAAATGAATTTTTCTACTCGAACATCAGGAGTGGCAAAAACATTGGGAACAAATATAATAATATTTTAACCGGTGAAATAGCGCAGTAGTAAGTGCACGACCCACGATCCAAAAGTGGTAGTGAGTTCGAATCCACGTTTGACTAGATATTTGTCTTGCGAGAATATATCTAGTTGATGGTGCGTTACAAGCGAGATTACCTAATGGTCATTTGGTCATAGTAGGTAGTCAAGACGATACAGAAAAAAATCCATGTATGTATATCAGTAATACTACTTACATTATGTAAACAATACAAATGGCAAAAAGTAAAATTATATTTCTATAATTTTATTTTGTGAATCAAACATTTTCGTAAGCTGATTATATCACTGAAAAGGTTGGAACAAAATTTTTGAACAGTGTTGAAAGTTTGCACATAATCAAATCAACAACACGATATATCATTGAAATATGACGAATAAATAATGCAGCATTCTAGATAATCTCATTCTGTCAGCCAACTATCCCAATACAAAATACAAGCATTAATACAAGAAAACATGTGAAATGAGAGTATAATATTATTTAAGAAAAATGTATTTGTACGAAAACAGGTAGCTTATGGGAACTGGAAAATTGGTTTCTTGGTGGAAATTTTAGGAAGTATGTCATTTGAACTCTCTTGCGAAGAACAACACAATACCAAGGAAAACTCATCCAAAAAACTCAAAATTGTCCCTTATCAAAAATAGTTTTTCGATACAAATTTCAGGGTGTACTTCTTGAAAGCATTTCTATTGTCGTGTTTGAACAGATTTGTGTACCATACGTTACTTCCATGCAAAAAAATAGTTCCGTATATTCAAGCGTGTATCATTGAAATAAAGTAAAATTTGTTCTTTATCAAAAATAGTTTGTTGATGAAAATTTCAGATTAAATTTCTTGAACGTTCTGTTCTTGAACAGATCTTGAACGTTCTTGAACAGATCTGTGTACCATACGTTTCTTTCGTGTAAAAAAAATAGATCCGTATATTCAAGATTGTATCATTGAAATGAAGTCTTTTCCCTTATCAAAAATAGTTTGTCGATGAAAATCTAGAGTATATCCGTGAAAAAAAATTTGTTCCGTATATTTGAAACTTAGTCATTCAAAAATAGTAAAATTTCTCACTTATCAAAAATAAGTAGTTTATTGATGAAAATTTGAGAGTATGTCTATTGACGTGTTTGAACAGATCTCCGTACCATACGTTCCTTCCGTATTATTGAAATGAAGTCGTTGGAATACATCAATAGACATACTTTTGAGGAATATACTCTGAAATTTTCATCAACAAACTATTTTTGATAAGGGAGACATTTGAATTTTTTGGATAAGTCTTTCATGGACATTCGATTTTGTTCACCGCAATTGAATTCAAATGACATACTATTGAGTTACAAGTCCTAACATTTTACCCTTCGTCTAACCTTCGTCTGAGAAAAGATCTATTAAATAAAATGTAGTAGTAACAGCTCCACCTTCATGTGCCGGGGGAATTCAAATATCTGGGAGTAATCCTATAGATTCCAAACTGACCTGGAATCAACACTTGGACAGGATAAAGGGGAAAACGGGGGTAGCACTGATGCTCGCCAGACGCACCTATGGAAAAACATGGGGGCTAAAACTAGACATGGTATATTGGCTATATACGATGGTGGTTAAACCCATGATAACATACGCATCTCTGGTCTGGTGGCCAAAGATG
>WOGO01003277.1:0-14543 GCA_015342085.1 Leptinotarsa defecta | reverse complement strand
TCATATTGGTGGGGGGAGGATTAGAACCGGGAAAAAATTTCTGAACGATCCATACACCACACCCTTCAAGGTCACATCACCTTGACTTCACCAAACAACAACCAATAAAAAAGCAATTAATACGTCATAGTGGTGGGGGGAGGCTTAGAACCGGCTCAAATCTCCTACTGTACCTAGATTACAACAAGTGATTCTCTGAGAATTCCAAAATATTCTAGCTCTATTTTTGAAAGATTGCAAATTCCATAGAGATGAAAAAAACTCTTCATTACTTTAGATGAAATTAAAATCATATTTATTGGATACATTTTCAATAGTATACTGTCCCGATTTAAAATTATTCTTGTATATTAATATAAGATGAGATGAAGAAGAAAGGAAACACATTGTTTACAGAGTATGCGTGAATGTCTCTCGTATTGTATTTTATGACATTGTTGTTTTCACCTACGAAGTTTCAATATTTTGCTATTTTGTGTTATGTAGTGACCACGATCTTTGTGTAATGAATATTATTCAAACCGAGCAAATGCATTTTGAATAAAGGAAGATACCAAATTGAAAAAGTTCTCTTGTATAAACTTGGGACAGATTTTGAAGGAAGGTTAAGTTCCTGTAACATAAAAAATCTCACCTGCACTTTGTCGCCGGCCCAGCAACACGAACAATTTGAAGTATGTCGAACACTATCAACAGTTCTGGTACCGTTTGGAGTATCCCTTTTGATAAATTTTTGTCGACGCTTTCGAACTTTGCTCGGCACTCCGTACATGTAGTTCGAGAACCTTCGATGAGAATGGCGCACTATAGAAACCCAATCGATCATTTTGATGTGTTGATGTGTTTTCCGATCACTTAAAAGTTCCTCAAACTTTATTGAATTCGGTCTTGTTTTGAAGTTCGTTGGAGTGCTTCCAGAAATTTCTCGATATAATGCACATATTCATGGAAAATCCAGTTTATAATATGGTTTGTAGTGCATACATTGAACCTCAAATGCGAATTTCCAGATAGTTTATATTTTAACTCGCGATGAAACTGTTTTTGATAGAGTCATCTGAAATAATTACTCGTATGTGTGGATTGATATTGCAACTTGAGTTAAATTAGATTATTCAAACATGGAGGGACTTTGAAAAAAATCATTCGTTCATTAGTAATAATAACTTTCATACTGATTTCATTCAACGAATAAAAAAAGGCTTATTTTCATTATTCGAAGCGTTCTCCTCTTGAAATTGATTATGTAGATAAATGAACTATCATAATCTATAGTGATATAACATATAAGCTACAATTTATAAAGGTTTTGCATAATTTTGTTCATAATCTGTTTTTAAATCTGTTTTTCCGTTAATCAGCTGTCGCCCCCATACGAACGACAACTCTCAGAAGTTGAGAAACATGTTCGAGCTAAGGACCAACGAGGTCTTACCTTTCAACGTGTGATTCCTAACACGGTTCCGGAATCATCACAGCTTCAACCAGATAAATTTTCTCGAGAAACATATCTAGTCGAGGTGGGAATCGAACTCACGGCCTTCCGATCGTGAGTCGAGTGCACTACCACCGCGGCTAATTCGACAATAATATATCAATAAGTATTTAGTAAATCGGAAAAATTCTACTCTCTGAGAGCTGTCTTACCTGAAAGCTGTGCGCCTACCATAGAATTGTTTATCTTAAATAATTCTGAATAAATGTCTGCAATAGCATATATCTACCTCTTATTATAGTCACTAAATACAAAATACTGAGCCATAAATTAATCCCTTCCTTTCCCTACTAATATTATGAATGCGAATGTAAGTTTGTTTGTTACGGTTTCACGCGAAAACTACTTAACCGGTCATCATGAAATTTTGTACACATGTTCTTGGAGGTATTAGAAGTAACATAGGATACTTTTTATTGAAATAAAAATATTTTTAATGTGAGATAAAAAAATTGTTTGTCAAAAAAATCCCAAAATCTAGCTACTTCAAAAATTGATAATCCCAGCCAAACATTAAAATAATCATATTGATTCATTTCTATTGTACTGACACTTATTTAATGTCATAAATGCGAGCGAAGCCGCGGGTAGAAGCTAGTATACAATAACTTTGTCTTTACACTAGGGGTGGTTTGGACGAATCGTTAAAAAGTTATCACGATAAGATTAACTTGACGCAACGCAGTAAGCCATTACTGTAGGCTAAGTAGGATTACCAATGTATCTCCCTCTAATCCTTTCAGTTTTTTTAGCTGATGTTATTCAATATTGCATAATTGGGTACATTTTGATTGACTGACATTAACGTACAGCCGAAGATACTGAACCTAGAATCTTGAAATATGAAGGTAGGTTTTGTGTATAGCGTAAATAAGCATCAAGAAAGAGAATCAGGATACTTCACCCCCAAGGGGTTTTATCAACCCCAAGGGTTGATAAAAATATTGTAACTATTTGTTTGAAATGTTCTATCACGAAACTTAATACGACAAACCAAATTCTACGCGGGCAAAGCCGCGCGCAACAACTAGTGATCAATAAACGAGATTTATTCAACAATTTCAACCATTCTTCGAAATCGAATGTCGAAATATTGAATGAATTCTGGTGAGAATAATTACTAATTACCAATATTTTCCAAATGGGTGATCATCTGAGTTCGATATTCGATTAATTAAGATATTAACATGATGTGAAAATGAACAAAGAATATGTCACAGTAATATGTGAAATACTCTTGAAAATATCAATATTGTATATAAAAAATTCTGGAATATTATTCTGCATGAAAAGAAATTATTCTGCAGTTACGTGATAAGAATTGTTGGTTATGAAACCAAACTGAAAAATGAAGCATTCGTTATCCAACACCGTTTGAACCTAGCGCAGTTCAAACTTATTATAAGTCACAAAAGCCTTGAAGAAAAATCTGAATATAAGTTATCGTGGACATATCCTCTCACAAAACCCTTCTATGGGATCGACCGCAGAGTCCAACCTTTATCATCATAGGAATACATGGCCGTGAGTTACAAAGCCAAGCTTCGACTCCGATATCCGAATGAAAAATTGCCTTTTGTCGCTCTCTGCATCTCCGACTAGAAGACACTCAGTTGAACCTGTTGCCCGAATTGCCCGAAACGAAACAATCTTGATAGAACAACACACAGCGTTGTTTAAGTCAGATTTCTCATCAGCCAATGCCATCATAGATGTTGCCTCCACAGAAAGAATTCAGGTCATGATACGTTCAAAGTCAGTGTGTATATTTGACCTGCCACTACAAACCCATAAGGGTTTATTGTGGCTCACACCTATTCAAACTTGACCAAATTCTTGATGGAGCCGAATAACTTATTTGGTGAGTGATCTTTCAGGTCAGATGACGAGAGCGAATCCTTGCTAAACTCTGAAAAGTTGATGCGGTCTGCAGCGAAGCAGGCACAAAGTTTGTGATCTGGTGATTCATCAGTTTCAACAAACTACGAAGGATGTATAAATGCCTTGGAATGAACCAATCCTCACTCTGCTTGCAGCTCAGGTGTTCAGTGGTTTTCTGAAACCGCCTGCAGCGCACTACATTGCCAAGAATTCAGCAGCTTCGTTACCTAGTAGACCAGTGAGGGCAAGAAACCAGACTAGAGACAATTTGCTGTTTTCCTATTGAGGAGAGTTTATTGGCAGTTCGTTTCCAACTCAGAAGTTGCTCGCTGGGAAGAACGAGTGCTTCCAAGGCCAATCGCAATGTATCTTGGCAGGCTAATTTTCCTCCTGGGTTCGCGACTCAATATACCTGTACCAAAATTCAAAAGATTTGCTGATTCATCACTGAACTAACAGCTATATGCTCCTAATATTTCCTGCTCTCGGAGGATCCAAGCCTCTCTACTTGGTATTAGGACTGTATGAGGCATCTGATAAATTGGTTTAGGTTTTCGCGGCCGAAATTCTCAGTGTTACTATCTCGATTCGGGTTTGATGGTTGTTGTAGTTTGGAACTGTATCCTAACGATTCGCAAGCACGGGTGGCTGGCTTCTTCAGAGGTTTATTCATCTTGATGATTCACCGATGACTGGTGATTTCACCAGTCATCGTAGTTCCAAACTACGACGGCCATCAAACACGAATGAAGATTGTAACACTGCATGAGGCAGTTTGTAGTTGACATTCATGTACACCACAGAGCTTCATCTGAGCCATTTGCTGTGAAGCTTTACGTCACTTAGTTTTCCAAAAAATTTTCCAATCACCAGAAAGGCAATACTCTTCTCGACACGCGTATCACCAACCAAATTGGTGTGTTCTGGAGATTAGAAAAACCATATACTAACTATAAAACTCTGCGTTCGTCCGATAAAATATAAATATAGGTAGTTTTAAAGTTAGGAATTCGTTTTTTTCAATCTTTTGAAGACTCGAACTTTCACAAATTCGTGATTAGCGAACGGACAGAAGGACATTAGGATTATGAGACAAAATATTCAGTTGTTGGATTGAAATAACACAATATTCAGTCTGATCTGAACGAATAGGAAAAACTATTCGTATTTCAGATGTATTTCTATTACGTCGTTGCTGAGTAAAAGCTGTGAAATAAGGTGAATAAATATCTAATCAATGATTTTGTGGTCTGTACAACATCGATTATGCTTTCACATTTCCCAGACGGAAAATTCAAGAAAACAACATTCCTAAGAGAAATCGCTGGTGCATTCATTTACCCCAGTTTATTGATTAGAACATAGAGACCTCTAATTGGACGCATGATTTCCTTCAATAAAATCAGTGAGTACAAACGATCACCTTAAACGATCACTTTAAAGTATAGATGACCAATAACGATTTTATCATCCTTTCCAAAATACGAATAAATATTGAATTATACTATAAATTGAAGTTCCCGTGTCTCAAAAACGGACTCAAACACGAACTTTTGCCATATGGTTTTCACCACTATAGACGAAGTGATTTGAAAGGTTCATATGTATAATATAACAGTATGTTTCGTGAATTGGTTGAAATATAACGATGTTTTTTGAGAACCGTTGGGGTTGTAGTGCTTCCCGAACTTTCATAGGTCTCCAAAAAGTCCGCAATGGCATGCGTTCATTTTTTTGAGTATATCTTTCATTTCTATGGTAAAAATAAAGCTCAGATATTATGTGAAAGAAAGCAGGTAAAAATATTATAAAACAGCAGAGTACATACTTTGTGCCTGCCCCGCTGAGAACTGGATGAAGTTTTCAGAGTTTCGCAGAGCCGTACTCTTACCATCTGATCTGACTCACCATATAAACTAATCGACTTCGTTGAAAAGCTGATATTATTTGGTCGAGTGTGAATAGGTATGAGCCACAATTAACCCTTACGGGGAAGGGTCGAATAGACCCACTCACTTTTGATCTAACCTAACCTATTAGTTTGAAGGTTAAAGTCGCATTATTGTTTAGTATTTTATATAGATGAATCATTGTGAGTAATTTTTATCAAAAGTCATTGTAATGAGTTACTAGGTAGGATATCAGGATTCGCTTAGAGAATTGATATGAGATTGCGCGGTAGTTGATATAAATAGTTAAACTTTAAATTATGAGGGGTTGAACAAAATATACTAAAAAGCCATCGAATTATGCCAGAACACAGCTATTGAAGGACGTTCTACAATGACTTGGGATGTTCCGGGATGATTCACAAAAATTCCGGACTAATCCCGAACAATTTACAGCATTCCAAAATGTTTCTGTACGTTCTGGAAAACTTCTGGATACTCATGAATATTTTGGACTGTTCTAGAAATTCCTTGAAGACGAAACTTTCGATCGCTATATTTTTCAAAAGAACACCATTTATGTGAAAATAGGAACCTTCTTCTTTGATTAGGATAGGGTACTGCTTAACCATATAACTTTTTTTTTCAGGGAACCCCTTAAGGCGCTCTCAGAGCGGTGCCTGTGCGAAAGTAGCATCCGACAATGAGTTGGAATATTCCAGTATATATATTCTCTGGAACGTTCCAGTTTAGTCCAATCTCAAATATTACAGCATGTTCTCTTGATAGTTATGAACCGGTCCGAAATGATTTCGCAAGTTCCAGAACATTGCCGAAAAATCCATCACATTCCAGAATATTTCAGGATGTTCTGGAATGTCAAGGAATGCTTTCGAACGCTCTCAATCGTTCTGGAGTGTTCTTGAACTTTCTAGATGGCGAAACTTCTAACCCATGAATATTCAAAACTACGTAAATCAAGTAAAAAGTGAAGACTTCTTTCATGGATAAACTGATGTGCTGGACAGAAAAAATAAACAGACATATATGTTCTGCTCCCTGAGGGAAGCTTGGGTCGTGAGTATCACGTAGAAACTTCGTTGCTGACACAGATTGCATTTTCGTCAGGAGACATGCCATCGCCTCTATTTTCTCACCTCCGCATTTAAAGGACCATTGACTCAGTCTAGCACCACGGATGAAACGTACAGCGGAACGAAATAACGGTTGTAAACGCAGATCCTGATGACAGAAATAGTCAATTCAAATAACTTTTGCAGGATAATGCCCTCGAATTCGTCAACATTTGGAGATCCAAATGAGTGATATTGGAACGAAATATTACCTCGATAGCAATTTCACACTACTTATATCTCTATTATGAATATTAATTTCGAAGGTAAGAACAAATCCTTGAATATAACACAATGTGTTTTAGATTTCAATGAGGCTAGTAAAAGATGTAATATCACTGGTTAGGTGTTCTCTTATACGGTATTACGAAAAGAAGCAACTGACAATCAATGAACATTTTTCTAGAATATCCATTATGGAGTGTGTGTAATGAAAGTATCTGGGGCGTTAATGTCCAAATCGAGCAATCATACTTTCGTCAATTCAACATCCCTCAATGTACCATTATTTCTATGGGATTATGACGATGACAACTGAAACAATTCTCTTCACATATAGTCAGTGGGTATATTTGAAGACTGGTTATAAATCGGCAGTTGTATCGCCAACAGCATATGCAGAAATTACTTCTATGAATAATACTACACTGTCAACTATCGGATATAATCTAACGCCCTTCGTGGTATTACCCAGAGGAGTAGTTGTTTCCTGATAGATGTCAGTCCATTAACCTACAGTGTAAGGAGTTGAGACTGACCCGAACGAATTGTTCTTTCAGATGATTTGAATAAAACGATTCTGACAAAAGTTTGATAGAAATGTCGATTCTGCAACATAATTTACTTAGGTTTTAGTTGCTAATTTGTAGCATTGGCTATTAAAATTCTAATGAGTTCCCGGATATCATCACCATACAATTAGAAATCAATACCTAGATAATGCGACAGATAATGCAAGAAAATATTTTTTACAATTCAAGCAAAAGTATATATTTCATCAAATTCTCGAGTAAACTCACTTTTTGAAAACAAATATTGATTCATTTAAGTTTCACTTCATTGTGAGATTTTTACTTGACAGTTCACAAAACTGAAACACTTGTTTTATTATATAATAGCTTCTTCAGGCGTGTTCATTCATTGAGTTAATCTGAAGAAGCTATTGTATAGTGAAACAAGTGTTGCGGTTTTGTGAACTGTTCACTGAAAATCTCACAATCAATTATTGATTATCGTCCAATTAAGTATCGGCCAATTCCATAAGGTATTAACGTGCTTTCAATTGTCTCGAGACTAGTGAAATTTATAAATTTCACTCGTATCACTGACAAAATCAACTCGTTGAAATGTTTTTTTTTTGGTAAATCGTTTCAAATATGAACCATCCTACATTTTGAAGATGATTTAAGGAGTGCAGACAAATGGAGAAACCAGCATACTTGAATATATTGTGTTGCAAATATTACAGTAATATTCGAAATTCTTCTCCTTGCAATAGATATTTATCAGTCCTTTAGATGAAGAATCAGTCAATTGAAAAAGAATAAATAAGATTCATCAGAATCAGTCCTGCGATAGAATTCAATACAGCTAATGAACGTACCTGGTACACAGGTGTGAAAAAAAAAATGATACCGAAAATTTGAACGATAATTGAAAAAAAATTAAAATGGCTGCTAGAAAACAATATATATGATCTAGATGCAGAACTGGTTTTTTACACCTCGGGCACATGATGTATATACTCCTCCTTTGGATAATATGTGTTAGCTAGGTAAATAGCCTACATTTTTTTTAATTGTGTGGATTCATTTCTTAGGCCTGAATAGGTAGCAAGTCATGAAGATTTGATTTGATGGAATAAGAACAATCAAATTAATTGACAGCTTCGAATGTTGAATTTGTGAAAATAAGTATCTACTGCATATTCATCTTCATTTTCTTGTACTTTCAATATATGGAAAAATCCTCACTAGTTTACTTTGTAGTACATGTTCAAAAGGTAGCAAAAACGTATGTGACCTTCTAGAACTTCAACTAGCGTTTCTTAATATGACTGATAACCAGTCCGAGCGAAGCTTATTGTTAAAACATCTGAAAAAAGAACTTTTAACGAGTGATAATCAACTGTATTGCCAAATATGCGCCAAACTAACTGACTATTGGAAGACAACAAGTATAGCTGAGACACCAGTCTCACACCAGTCTCACACTGATGATATTCAAACATGACTCAACCTCTGGCGGAAGCACCAAACTCTTACGACGTCGTGTCAGTAAATATTCTGGACATATTTTGAATTTATTGGAGGCTCTGGAGAATCTTTACATTTTATCCTATGAAAGAGAGGACAGTGGGAGATGGAAATCTTCAGATGATGTGATGCTGCAGGTTATTCCGTGTTTTCCGCACCAGAAATAATTCTCATTGTTTTTTTCTGCATCAGAAATACTTTATCAGAATGAGCACTATTGTCACAGAGGATTGTTCAATTTGATATTTGTGAATGAAAAAATGAATAATAGGTTGTTGGTAGAGCATAATAATCTGATAATGAGTTTCAATTTTCTAAGCAAGAATATGAATTTGAAAATTTTCAAGCAAAGTTGGTGCAGACAAACAACCAAAAATTAGCGCTATCTCACGCTGATGATACATCAGCACTCTAGGAGACGAACAATTGTTTGTGTTCATTTTTATTTAACATTTCTGAACCAATGATTCGATGGATAATATAATTATTTGATTTGTATCGCTCTGTAATATAAACAATATACGATTCATCTCCATTAAATTTAATGAAATCCATTACTCACCAGATAACAACAAGTATGCTGGCAAATTTACCTATTCCTAATATAAATACTTGCTTTGGCACACCATCTGTAATCTCGATACTCGATACATTCGCAAGAGTATGTTGTTTTTACACTGTCGATTCGCCTAAACTTTTCAGATAATCTTGAAATACTGGGCATATTACAAAAGGATCGATTTCCCTTCGACAGATCAATATCACATTTGGAGCTAAAATTTGAAATGAAAATATATTGAAGTTTGAGGAGACATGCAGTTTATTGACAATAGGGCATTTTCTATTTGATAGAAGATAACGTTATTAGACAAAAACCTAAAATAAGAAAATCGTAGATATATATTTTGAGGTAATCATCAGTATGTTGTAGTTATGTTCAACACTGAAGAACATTCCGTTACAAAAAGTATACAATCATTTCGGAATGCTTGTCTACAGTTTGTCCATTTGAGAACTTCGTCAAATGACTTTCCTAATCCCAATATTTTCTAGACTGTTAGCCTGTTTATCTTTGTTGAATCTCTGAAGTTTTGAAGTTAAGTGGCATCATCATATGTTGTCCTCTCTGAATTATATTATTCTGTATACTATATTTCCTTACAAAAAACACAAAAATTTTTCAGTACTTTGGCATTTTCAGTGACATACAAAAGCAAATGTGAAGGCAGCTGAAAATTCAAGTTCTGTGAGACTCTGATTAGAAATAATGTCATTGCGTTGATTAATCCCTTTACCATATGTTTGAGGATTTCGGTTGTGAGATATAAATTTCAGACTTTCAAACAGAAAGTATGTAATCTTCAATCTATTTTACTTTGTTTTACTATGGAATCTATTCTGAAAACATTGCTTTGGACTTGTAATGTTTGATTGGGTTTTTGCGTTTTTTTTTAATTCAATATCGTGAAGGTTTAGGAAGTCTTATTGAGGTTCTACTGATCGTGGAGGTTTATTTACATCACCAGAATCGAAAATTTGTGGAACGGAGGCGAGACAACAACTTTTTCCAGTATTCCAAGAATTGGAAAGTCATTAACGTCCCACGTGATAAGATGGTGAGGACGTTATTCAAATTCAATAACTTCCCAGATACTGAGAAGAGTTTTTGCAATGAAAAAGTTTTTTTGTGTTTCCATCTTCATACATCATCTGGATGAAATAAACATGAACATTCTTGAATATTATTGGAGTTTTATTCCAACAACAAACCGGTATTTCTAACACCTTGACACACCTTTTGATCACCAAGTGATCATCTTGAAATACGTGTCGAGGTGTTAAAAATATTAGTTTGGTGTTGGAATGAAACTGCAGTAATATTCATTACTATATTAAAGGTTCCAAACATTGCATTACATGAAAATTCTTGATGTGACTTCAAAATAGTCAAACAGTATGCATGCCAGAGATGAGATGAACTTCATCTCTTGAAGAAGCAAAATTGTTTAATGAAACGAGGGTCGAGAAGAGTATTGCAGTCCTGGTATTTGGGAAAAGTGCTTGTTCGGATTTACTCAATGCCAGAGGTTCTGGTATCACCTTCAAATTTTTATATTCACTCACTTCTTGTATCAAATTTCTGTCTATTATCACTAACTTTGTTTTCATTCATAGATGATAATCTCTATTAATATTCGAGAATAACGACTAAGGTAGTTACTGAGTTATTCTTTTCTTCCAACTGATCAACAGGCTGATATCTACTTGATACTAACCACATGAACAAAAAAACTTTTGATTCATCGAAACTAATAGAAAACAAGAAGAGGGCTCATGAGGTACACCTGTAGGAAACCTAGAAAACTTTTATGATTATCCACAGGTTGAATCGTCCAATATATTCATGTGAATTATACAGCAGACTTCAAACTGACTTTTGTGAATCTGGGAACCTCACGAAAATTATAAAGTAATGTCATTCAATGAGTTCACATATATCTGGGTGGCTGTTGAAATTTCCTTCAGTGTGAATTGAATAGGTGACTTTCCGATCTATTCAACATCAACGTTATAAAACTGAATCACTTTTATCTACCACATTTTCCTTTCATAAGATCGATACGATAAATGAATGAAGAATTTCATTTCAATTTTTTTCTAGATTTCGAATCCTTTGATGTATCTCTGTAGATGCTGAGAGTTAGAAATCCCAATATTGAATCAGAAACATTTTTACATTGAATACTGCGTACGGAAACGGTACCGATAATATATTCCGAGATCACGAGAAAATTTATGTCAAGTCAACCAAAGAAGAGCAAGAAGCAGCATCATGATAACCAGAGATTATCAGTTGTAATATCCAATTCCAGGAGAAAAAGCAAAAGTTATGCGGGAATAAGTGGAACAACCTTCAAATAGGTTCTAAATCAACCAACATCGTCGGAAAACGCTCATCGGTGAACAGGATGCCAATGAATGGTTTGGAGAGATCAGAAGACATATTTCAAAATCTCGTGTAGGTGCTACACGATTCGTCAAGGCAAAGAAAACATCTGCAGTAGAGAGTGACTGAAGAACAAAAACAGAATGACAACAGAGTCTTCAACGTCATCAGTATAAGTATTCTGCTACTCACAAATACAAAGCAATACTTCATTGGAAAGGTTCTAATATTCATCATTGTACCCACATCAGCCCGAAGTAGAAAAATTAAGGTGCAAATCTAGACATAGCTAGATTGAGAACTACTCCTAACTTTCAACATAAATCATGAATCACGAAAGGTTCTCAATAGTTTAGGATGAGATGAAACTCAAAAACTGTACTACTGGGCAAAGAAATTGCCACCATTGTGATGGGCACCGATCTCTACAAGCTGAACATGAAAAACGTTTTTCAGAAGAAACAATAAATACATGAATATTACACGAGATCTCAATATATCTATGAAAGAAAGGTTTACCAGATCATAGAGAAACATCAACCAGACAAGAAAGGATTATCACTTATGCCACATCTCATCACCTCATCAAACCTACTCGTCCATATGGACTATCCAAAATTCACAATGAGCATGTTTCCCTTAAACTAATCATTAGAGATTCGGCCACCCACAATTTGTCAAGATACATAGTTCCTAGTATTCAAGATACTCATTCCAGGAAATCAGAGTCACAGAACGAAGAAGCAACTGAGTAGTTTTGATGTAGAAAGCCAATAGAGAAACCATAGAATTAATGGTATACTATGCCAGTTAAGAAAATACTCTGCTTATGGGATTGCCCCAATTTAATCGGCCATAGTCAAAATAAACATGGAATGCTTTTGAAACGGTGACTATTGAAAAAATCTACAAGAAGCCCCGAGTCTGATTCAGTTATGTTGTCGAAACTTTCAAATCATAGAATCATCGGAAACCAGGACTGGATACCATTATGCAAGACATGAGGCCTTTTATAAAATTCACAATGGAGAAGACATGATATGGGACAGAAGGAAAACATATATCTACAGAAAATCACTGGACAATATCTGAATCCAATCACCATCATTACACCTGAGAAATTGCTAAGACTCCACTTGATCGTGAATTTAGTATCTGGAACACGAAATGTAGACAACAAGAGCCATAAAAAAAGAGTCGCTGTTATAACTGATGCTGTCTCCTAAGGTCAAAAGAGTATCGGAGAGGATGGGATTTTTAACTAAATACATTAGAACTTCCTTCAATATTTTTGAATGTAACTGTTACTAATACACTTCTATGAACTCTCAAAGAAATCGGAAGGAACGAAGTCAAGTCCATACACTCCACCATATAGGCGTTACTCAAAGCGTTGTGTTGTAAGTTACAAAGCTACAAATTTTTATGTGTGCTGTGTTTATCCGTACCCGATATTTATGAATCCGACCTTCATAGAAATCAATCCGTTAGACAAAATTAAGGTTTATTCGTATTTACTAATTTTCTTTCGTCGTTAAAGGTAACCTCATCAGAAAAAAACAAGGACTTTATAGAAAGTACTAACCGAATGATTTACCGACGTTACCGTATTTTCGGACGCTCACGTCTCGTCGCGGCGCACAATTTCAACTGACATCTGCTTAGGTAGGGTACGAGAACGAGAGGCTCAAACCGGCCGTAAACAATCGAAATTAGAACGTGCTCTTGCGACTACTGGAATATCTACGGAAATTTATATATTCGTACATCATTCATAAGATATTTATTGAAGACGTTATTTCGGTAGAAATGAAGACTGCTTCCCTTGAAATCTTGTAGGAGGAATGTAACGAATTCCTGGTAGTGTTCAGAATAGAAAGTTTTTCACTTCATTTGTAAATGAGAAACGGGAGGATTTGTAGTAACAATCTTCAGTTATTTCAGCCCGTTAGAGATTTTTAATAGAAAATGAATATACTCCGTCTCCAAGATTAGGAGGGCCAACTCGGGAAAATCGAAAACTGTGGTAGTTGGTTGAAAAATAAAAGAGTTGAGTACTCCGATTAGATCCAGAGATATTAGGAAAGAATTGAAATTCGCCTATTTCGTTTAATTTTTTTAATGTTATTCAAGAAGATGCCAAAAAGAAACTTTATCACTACCAATATGAAGCTGTAGAAGATGGCGTTTATAGAATTTCATTCCGACGTTTCAACACAAAGAAACGAAGATCGATTTTGATTGTTTTTATGCCCCAAAGATGGCATATTCACTGATGTCGCTTCTAGTACTGATGTATTGTTTCGAAAATGAGAAACCCTAACATTTCTGAATGTTAAAACATGTTGTGTACACCATTTTCACATACTAAGGAATGAAAAAGCTGTCGGACGTGCCCTAAGCCACCAATGTTTTTTTTTTATGAAATTCACTAATATTTCTTGTCATATCAGTTCCATCATTTGTGTTATTTTTTGACAGATTAAAATACAATAAGAACAATAATATCATTATCTTTGTTCGATAACAATTTTGGTGTTAACAAATTCAGTTTGATTTCAGTGGCTGGGGTGTTGCTTGTTTTCCTTTTGCGAAAACAGAGTTGACTCAGGGTTAACAAACCTATGCCCTCAATTTGTTTCCTGCAGTTGAGTTTCTGGTCAACTGACAGTTGAAAACTCAAACTCAACCACCTATCCGTAGAGTTACCGGATCTGAAACAGGTTCTGATGTTGTACTTGGAACCAATTCTTCTTATCCTCTCCGATAATCCTCTGATGTAGGGAAGTGCAAGCACTAGTTGTGGCGGCTTCTCTTCCTTGCGAGGCTCCTGCTGTCTTTTAGCTAAAGTCTTCTCTACCATCGCTTTGGAGTATCCATTCCGCTGAAGATCATTTTTGATGATGTCTAGTTCCTTCTCGAGACCTTCCTTTGTATTACAGA
>WOGO01003276.1:0-14543 GCA_015342085.1 Leptinotarsa defecta | reverse complement strand
GTTAGCTATTGAAATAGGTAGAGCATGTGGTCGAGGTTCATTAATTGACTGTGTTTGAAGTTAAATTTGGACGCCACCCAATTCTTTTTGAAAGATTACTCAAATCTTATCCGAAAAGGGAAAACATGATGCAATAAAAAGTTGGTGTACACTTCGTGTAATATTTCATCAATTTTAAAAATCACACATCAATATTCAACAATCACTAAGGGGGAATCTGAAGTCAAACAAATACTTTCATTAATTACAATATAATAATCGAACATAGTCCGTGGGAATTGACATAACTATATTAACTAATGATTTCAAATCAGTTCAACCAATATAAAATAATAATTTATCATGTGATGACCCTATTCACGTGTTTTAATAAATGAGAGCGATCGTCCAGTACCTACTATATGAGGGCTATTACACACAATTATGATATAAATTTAAAAAAGGTGTCAGGTAGAACATGAAAAATATTGAAAAGCAGTAGTCTAATGTCCCACGAAGTTGGTTGAAGCCAAAAGTTGTACCATCCACTTCATCCAGGTGCATTATAACCAAGTAATAGTAGGAAAGCCAACTAGGGGAGTAGATGAAGCATCCTTGGGTTGAACAGTACCACCCCACCGACGTAACCTATAACTAGACTGCTAATGGTCATATCCCAGATACTCGAAAAATCCATCCAAACTGAATATATGAAAACGTGTCTGCGCAACGCGCAAAACTCTCAATGAGTGTAATTCTAGACGTTGACACAAGGCTTCAACCATTTTGTTCATAGGTCTCGTCGGTTTGATAGTTATTCGTAAAAAAATGAGGTGTTTTGTACTTTGGTGTAGGAATTTTCCGTTGAATCACCCAGAAGGTGTTACATTCCATAAGTAAGTCAATTATAATTCTAAAAACTATTAACCAAACTAATCGAAGTGGATGAAATATATATAAAACTGTTATTTTATATGGTTGTGATTAGGATCCATTTGATATGACTGCCTCTACTTCAAGTGACACTAGAGAGTTTCTGACTTTGACATTATCTTGACGAATAAAAAGAAGCGAAAAAGGAGACTCAATCTAAAAAACCTATAGAAATTTGGGCTAGGTTCAGTCAAATAAGTCCAGCTTCGTAAAGAAGCCGATCAGTTCCGTTGATGGATGATCTTTCTGCAGAGAAGCCAATAGCGAAGCTCTGCCAAACACTGAAAAAATAATTCGGTCCGCGACAAGGCAAGTACAAAGTATATGATCTGCTCTGTCACCATTTTTCAAACGAAAATAACACGCCAAATCTTCAGACAGTCTGAATTTCTTCATACGATGATTTAGACAATAGCATTCTATGAGTAGGCCTGCTAGGAAACATATATCATTCCTGAGTTTGGTGACATACTTCAAAGGACCTGAAATGGCTTGGAATAGTCCAGTACTGGTTGATTCTGCCAGATTCATTCTTGCAGTTCAGATATTCGGTGTTTCTTTGGGAAATCTGAAGCAGGACCAATGACAAGTTCTGGACCAATGAAACTTCTTGCAACACCCTCACTTGCAAGGGGGTTAGCAGTATTCTTATCTTCCAGGACAATCTTGTCAGTTATCCAGTCCCGAGACAATTTGTTGATTCTACCTGGGTGGGGAGTTTTTGATAGTGTAATAATGGATGACATAGTTTTCCGCTGAAATACTGTTTCAAAACAAGTCAAAATAACTGTTCTGATACTGTATACCTACACCTGCACCAGATTCTGAAGCTGTTTTTGATTCTTCGAAACGCTAATAGCTATTTACTCTTAGTATTTTCCTTACTCGAAAGAGCCAGTCCTCTCTGATGAAAATTGCTTTTTGAGGCGCAATGTTGCATCTTGGACATTTAATTTTTCTACCCAGAAAGATGTGTAGGAGAGATAGGTTTCGGATTATTTCTATAGCCACAGTGTGATGCTGAAAGCACCAGAGGGGGGGGGGAGCTTTTTGACCAGCAAGCATTGCACCGTACCTGATCATTGGTCTGACAATCGTCACATATACCCAAAGGATATGTTTCTACGACAAATTATTCGACATGCCCATTGAAACAGGCAGGTTTTGTGTAGAACCGTTTCCAAATGAGCATTTCCGACGATATTTTATCAAGCAAAATACTTAGATATTTCAATTTCTTTCCAAATGAATTAACATAACCATGAAAGAAAAGTTAAATCATCCATATATCTCTTCCTAGAAAAAAGAGACTATTGCATTTTGCTAGTGTTTACAAACATCTGCTTCCTCTGGCACTAACTATAAACATCGTTCAGTGGTTTTTGGATGATATTCCAGCATACACTTCCCCTGTAACGATAACAAGTTCGCCGGCTTTAGAATGTTAATCCACTTCTTGTCAAGGATATTTAGTAAACTGTTCGGAGTAACCACAGTTTATAGGCATGACGTAGATCCAACCAGTAATAGTCGATTTCACGCTTTTTTTAGTCAAAGCTGATTGAAACGAGAAATTTTCAGCTTCAATATACAGATGGAATAAGATCTCGGATTCCCACGATTCTAGGACGTTAGTCAGTGATCGATAGTTAGGCGGTAGTGAATCGGAAGGATAAGGGATAAGGGGGTAGTCAAACGATCCAAGTACTATCCAAATCAAGTGCCGGTTGGTACTGGGTTATCTCCAAAAAGATATTTGTATGGTTACATAGACAGAGATGAAGCAGTGGCATTACAATGAAGGAAGGAAGTGGAAAAACGAATACGAAGAACATCCACAAAAGGTAACAATAGAATACAGGACGGGAAAGGAGGGGAATATGCCGGGAAGGGAACTGATGGGTAGGTTGTTTACTCTTTCTATAGTATCTTGTCTGTTGCCTGTCTTAAAGTCTACGCACACTGCGACAGGACGGAACCATAACGGGACGTGGCCTTCGAGCGGAGACAGCACGTCATTGGCCTGGCCCGTCCTATTCTCTTTTTGGCATGTGCCTGTCCTTTGCCTTCCTCAGTGTGCGGCCCCCATAAAGAACTATAGAAAAGGAAAATAAACTTTCCACATTGTTCCCGTCCTGTCGCAGTGTGTGTAGACTTTTATTGCGCGCTCGCCATAAGAAACTATAGAAACAGAAATGAAACTTCACGTCATGTAAAGTCTACGCACACTGCGACAGGACGACCCAGGACGGGAACATGACGGGACGTGGCTTTCGCGCGGAGACAGCACGACATTGACCTGGCTCGTCTTGTTCTTGTCTTGGCATGTGCCTGTCCGTTGCCTGCCTTAGTGTGCGCCCTCCATGAGAAACTATAGAAAGAAAAAATGAACTTCACGTCATATTCCCGTCCCGGCATGTTTCCGTCCCGGCATATTCCCGTCCCGGCATGTTCCCGTCCTGGCATGTTCCCGTCCCGGCATGTTCCCGTCCCGGCATGTTCCCATCCTGTGCTGTCCTGTCAAAGTATGCGCATATTTCTAGGGCGCGCCCTGCCATGATAAACTTTAGAAAGGTTCAAGTTTAAACGACAATGGGAAAAAAAGAACGTTTGTGGAAAAAACCCGCTAACGATTGTGTAAGTTCATTAGAGACAAAGGTAGTGGGAACGTTTCCACGAATATAACAGAGTTTACCAAAATAGATTTCTATGTAATCATAGTTCAAAATAATTACGAACGGCCTCAGAGACACTAATTTCAGAAGATAAAAACGTCGTCAAGTAGTTTAACCAAGGCCACATCCAAGTCCAAACCGAGTAAATATCCACACGTAACATGAGTACTTGGGAACGGTTTCGGAATTATCAACTTTATATTTTGATAACTGCGAATACGTGATATCCTCCTGTTCACAATTATAATGTCTACTTACACTGACACGAACATTTCCTGCAATCACAAAGACACCTGTATGAGAACGGAACGAAAAAAATAACACGATATTCACGATTGTTGTTGTTCTAAGAAAAGAGGAAACTGCCAGTAGCTGTACTTATTATGTAATCAGAATGCGTGGAGAGGTAATTATCTCGGATGAAATTATCGCAATTCGTACTAGGAAGAAGACTAACGAAAACAAACCGCCATAGTAAGACGTCCTACGAAGTAAGTGAATTGAGTAGAGTATGTCATCACAACAAGCAACAATATTACTAACTTTTTTGGGGATTTTCATAATATAAAAAATAAAAAAAGTACTGAGGAGTGGTGTTTAAAGGAAAATATACTAATTCAATATATTTTTCGCAAAAAAATGTTGTTTAATGCAAACTCTAATTATATTTGATTATTTTGCGAATCAAACAGAAACTTTAGGAATTTACATACAGTTATACTTATCTTCCCTTTCAGAATTGGAAAGCCTAATATATTCGCAGGTTCTTTTCTATTCTGTCATCTTCTAGGCCCTCCTCAAACTGAACTGGTCATCCTGTTGTCTGCCTCTTTATACGGTCAGAGCGTCTTAACTCAGGTATTTCAGGTACTGGATGTAAACATTGTGAGGTCATACATTTTCAATAATATTCCTTATTTCTTTACGAGGTGTATTCAGGTGTATTCAATTTAATTTTGAATTTATGGAAGATTGGTTCATTTTGTTTGGTTCATTTTGTATATATGTCCTATGATAATGTCTAGGGTCAAACATTTCAGAGTCTCTATATAGAAGGTCACTAGGATAGTCATAGTTTTTTCGTAATATACATCTGAGGAACCGTTTTTGGATTACTTCAAGCGATCTGAGGTAAGTTTTGGAAACTGAACCCCAGGCAAATATGCCATAATTCATATGAAATTCTATCAAGCTCTTATAGAGTATACTCCTTTGTTTTATTTTCAAAATATCAATGACTTTTTTGAATTTGTAAAGAATACATCGTAATTTTTTTATTATTTATTAAATTTGGTGGTGTCATCTGAGGTGGCAGTCTATTATTATACCTGAGTATTTAATTTTTTTCTCAGGTTTTGTCATGGCTGCTTCAGATACTACAAGTTCGTAATTTGGTGAGTTAACATCAAAACTACCAAAAGGTAGGTAAAAACTTTTTTTGAAATTGATTGATATTAGCTTATAGCCAAACCATTTTTCAATTTCATGAATATCTGAAGATGCAGATTATTCCTATGAAAATTATCTAATTATTTGTGAAAAATTATGACACCTCCATAAAATGCTTCCAGGCTGGGAGCACGAAAATCGCGAAGACCGAGCGATGGCGACAGTCGTGCTGAAGTAGAGTTATAAGCAAAATGTCACGTCAACGTAACACAAGATCACATCGAAGAGAACTATTGGAGCCAAGTCTACTAATGAGCATGTAGTTATTATTACTTAGAGATGGTGTTCATTCAATAAATGAAGAAAGAAGTAATCTTGGCCGATATTGGTATTCTAATATTTTTCTTAACTATTGTAATCGCGAGCGACTTAATCAAACTAGTTTGTTCTCGTCGCTTCCGCAGCGCCGTCGCTCTCCTTCCGCCCGTGCATCGCTCGATCGTTCTGCCTCACCACCGCTCATTTCGTGCGCGTCACCTATGCTGTAGATGTTGTATGCATCGCCATCGTTCCGCCGTCGCGTCGCTTCGTCATTTCTCGGCCATCGCCATTTTCGTGCCTGTAGCCTGACATTTTGTATAATTTATCAGTAGCGTTTCCACGAATGAAAACGAGCATATAGCCTCTACTTATGTCAGCTATATTTTGTACAAGCAGCCGTCAATGAATTTTTCTTGAATATTTCTACCACTCATGCTGGTGTTATTCATGAACAACAATCCTGTTCTCGAAGTTATTATACAACAATTTCTTTTGAAATAACCTAATTTCTATATAGCACACTTATCTTATCTTTCAACTCAGATTCTCAAATCATATGTTTGCCAGCGGATAAGTCTGTAGACAAAAAATGATCTTACAAAAAATTAAATCTAGATGGATTCATTCCAAAGATGGGTGACATTTTTTTTGATTCGTTAAGAATAATAAAGATTTAGCAAAATATCTCTAATATCTCAATATTATCAGGAAAAAATCGACGAAGAAAAAACTTTTTCAGATAGAAAACTACTCGAATACGTCGAATGAAATATTTTTCAGTTCTTCGTCCATTTCGAATTCGGAAAATTTGCAGAGAAACAAAATGAAAATATATCACAATACTCGTATGTTAACCATGGTTATAAAACAATTTTCACACCTATATAAGTGCGAAGATTGTTCTGCTATCATGGGTACCTAGTGTTATTTTTACATCAAGTAACAGGTATGTGTATTAATGAAGTATAATAATGAAAACTTCAATAACTTTATTTGAAAAAATATAATCACAACATGTTTCGCTAGCACAGTAGCTTTTTCGAGTGTATGAATTAAGAAGTAACTTATCAGCAAAGACCATCCCTGTAGTGAAATTTTGCTGCATCTGTTGAAATCTTGTGAATTGTTTTCTCAAGCATAACAATTGAAATGATATATCTAAGCTCTTCCTTCGGAGATGAAGAGATCACCCAATGAATTCCTGAAGTTGGTTCAGAACTTGTGCGAACATTCACGTGGATTTCTAATTTCCCAGATAATACAACCCGGAATTAATTATCAATTGTGTCAGAATTATCCCGCCTATAATTCTGGAACTTCTGACATTACTGGTCTTGTAACCCGTGTTCTAATTGAAAATGACGGTAATGGGAATAAGAGGAGAGCTAACTCTTGGAAGATATCTAAAACCCCGAGAGTTGAGGTTGAACTCTTGGATAATGCATTTGAGTTGATATCCTCAGTTCATCAATATGAATAAACCCTAAACTTCATTATATATTAGGTGATATCATCTTGTTCTTTCTTACGAGCTTGATGATGATAAATTATGAAAAAACTCCTTCAAAAACCCGAGGCTCTTCCATCATGTTTACTCGTATATAACGTGCCTGAAAGTCACAAAATAATATGCTAGTAAGACCTATCGAGAATGCGACATGTTTGTCTACTTATGAGCTGGTGACTAACGACCCTATAGTCTTGTTCACAACTTGAAATTCGTGTATGACAGAGATAAAGCTATCGAAAATATTAGCAATAGCTACTTGGAGTCAGGATGGCGTGTAGAAGAATGTTCTTTAGTCATTTTCCACCCCATTTGGTATTATGAAATTAGGATGGAAGAAGGCTTTTAACTTTTCCTTAATATATAACTCAAAAACTATCAATACTTGACAAATAGAAATGAGATATTTTGAAAGAAAAACAATGAAAAAGTCTAGTACAAACAAAAAAAAAGTTTCATCATTCTGTTGTCATAGAGAAATAATTACTTGAAAAAATTGTTCGTATTATTTTATTTATAATTATTTTTTCAAATAGAAGAGAGGATATTTCGGGGTAGATTGGGTTTGGGAAAAGAGCTTCTTTCTTTCTACTTCTCGATCGCCTCCATACATTTTTTATATGAAGATGATGAAGAAGTATAAAGTCAAAAAGCTTCTACTCAAAAATAAATTTTTTATTCTACAGTGATTTGAATAATCAGTAACAGAATTAACATTTCTCAAAGGAATAACAATTTTTTTTTCATAATCAATGGAATTGTCTATTGAAAATCCCTTGAAAATTCTGATTATCATTAATTTTTTTTAAATGATTGAAATTTCAGAAATACCTAGCCGTATATTATGAATATTTTTTTAATTCTTTATCATACCTTTTGATATTATACGATACTAGCTGGTTGATTTGTTTAGAAACAAACTGATATAAGAGAAGAAAACGCGTTTTCTTTTGTTCAAAATTGGCTTTATTTATCAACGTAATCTCCATCAAGAGCCACACAATAATTCCAGCGTCGTTCTAACATTTCAATACCACATTTGTAGAAGGATTTATTTTTTGCCTCAAAATAAACTCTTCATTCGAGGGCAATTTCTCACCAGCGAGCATTTTTTTGAGGTCTGCGCACAGCCAGTGTCGCTGGGAGCAATTCGAAGTTCAATTCGCATAGTATTGCCATTATTTTTTATTGATTTGTGACGCGGTACGTTGAATTGATGAAACAATTTTTTTTAATGCCATATGCGGTCGTTTATTTGCAATTTTGGCCTTTAGACGCTCCAATAACAATATATAACGTTCAATGTTGATGGTATTTACCTTCTCAAGATAGTCGATGGATATTACGCCACACACATCCCAAAATACCGAGGCCATAACTTTTCCAGTCGATTGACGGGGTTCATCAGTTGCTCTCCACTGAGATAACGATCGTTTTGATTCCGGAGTGAAGTGATGAATCAATGTTTCGTCCATTGTCACATATCGACGAAAAAATTCTGATTCGTTATGTTTAAACATGACCAAACACTGCTCGGAATCATCAAAAAGGTCTTGTTTTTGGTCAACAGTGAGCTCGCGCGACACCAACTTTGAGCAGAACCTTCTTTCTCATAGTCAAATGCTCATGCAATATAAAGCCAACTCATGATATATTTACAATGTCAGCTGATTCACGCAACTTCACTTTTCGATCATTCAAAATAATTTTGTGGATTTTTTCTTGTTTTCTGGTATTACTGTCTTATTTCGACGGCCATTGCGTTCTGCATCATCGGTGTCTCTACGACTACGTAGCAAACCTACGTTTAATTGTTGTTTCCGATGGAACGGAGTCCTTATAATACTTTTCAAGCCATTGCTTCGCTTGAACCGTATTTTTTCCCATCAAGAAGCAGTGTAAAATCAAAACACGGAATTGTTTTTGAACCGTTGTTTTGAAATTAACAAAAGTACTGTCACTCTTAGCGCAATAACTCACAAACTCATGAGTAGAAATTTCAACAGCTTCCTTTTAAAGATTAGTTTCAACTGAAAAAACGGTGAATACATCAAGACTAGCGCCATCTATGTGTTAGGCCCGAGACTTTTCAATCCATTGATGATTAACTGTTATAGCAATTTATTTATAGAATTTTATTTTTTGATTTTTAGTATTTTTCATGAACCACTTTGTTCGATGATAAAATGTCTGCCAAATTTTCTTTTTATTATAGATGTGTTTCAATGAATTCGTATTCAACTCGTGTTTTCTTTTTCACAGGATATTTCAGTTTTTATTGTATCAATATTTATATATAATTAAACTTTCGATGAATTATGATTCATGATAATTAATGAGTTTTATAAGTTTCAATCTGAGAGTTTTGTTGGTTATCAAAATCATATTTTTTTTATTTCTGAATAAACAATAGCGGTACTTTGAAATAGAAGCTTCAGTAACTCTACAAAATATTTAAAGTGAAATCATAGCAAAATATAAAAATGTGAAGCAACTAAAAACGAAAATATATAAAATGGGACACGAGTTAGATGAATATATTTTGAAACATTTATGTATAATTGGAACTGTATGGGATATGGATATAATTGAATAATACTTTGGCAGACATTTCAACACCTGAAAAATTTGTCCCAGAACTGCATTACTGTATTTTCATTATTCAATGTATCAACAATTACAAAATGAAAATTGTATCTATAATAGTTCAAAAGTTACATGAATTGGTTCTTCAACAAATCGAGTTGTCGTTATCGTGATATATTGATAAGTATTGTGAAAAAAAATTGAATATGGCTATTTCTGACATTTAAATTACTTTCGAAACGAAACGAAAAGAAAATAAAATAATGGATTTGTTTTAACAAAGTTTTAACTCGATAAGTTGATCTACCATGGGACCTTGTTTGCTCACTGTTTATCTTTACGTATTTCTAGTGGGACGGTATTTTTATGAACAAACGGAAATTTGTCTACGGACAAATTGGTGGAATTTCTCGTAGAGCGAGCATGAAAACATATTGTTGACCGCGTTACATTGATGACACATCTATGGTATAACAGCACAGTAAAAAGTAACTAACACATTTTTGGTATATCCGAATTTCCTCAACCCATCAGAAATCTAACCCCAGCCACGACAAATGAGGAAAGAGTTTCTTCGGGAAACTCAGTGGCAAAATGACCCAGAAAAGAGAATGTGAATGCAACTCGAAATGGGCATGTCACTGAAAAAACTTTTCTGCAATATGTAGGTAATCGACATCATCATGAGAAGTACAATATGAAATCGATTTTCTCGCTAATATCGGATCTCTGCCTCCCGAAACTCAAGATCCAAGAAAAATTATCACTTGGCACATACCGACAAATCACCAGTAGCAAAACATACATTAGAGAAGGTACCCACGTTATCGCATTCGAAAATATACAATACCTTTTTTAAACACAGAATTACTATCCAAGACATTATAGGGAGGCGATAGAAATTCAGAAACACAGAAATAATCACAACCGAATAGAAGGGGGAATCATCATTATTGAAATCTGATTATGTTAACCCAATTGCTCTCGAATCAGGTGATCCAATTCAACCAAAAGTAATAAAACCAATTGAAACCATCCGAAAACCAAAACCTATTCTGTAGATTCAACCAGAACACTCCGTCTGTTGCCTAATCGCATTTGATGATGTCTACCACAAATGATAGTGTCTGAAAAATCATTTTCCATATCGGTCTACAACTGTAAATGGTGCTTACATAACCTTATCGATACGTTATCATATTCTTTTATTTGGAAGCTGAACTAAATTACGAATGGAACATACATGAGATATTTCAATTACTTTCCATGACCCTTTCTTTGAAATAAAAAAGAAACCTGATTTTCCTTCATTTCTGAAATGATTTTGAATCCATGTGATGAAATATGCCAATATTTGATGGAAATCATGATGTATTCAAGTGAGATTGTGCTTGTTAGATTTAGAATGTATGTTTTCATCATTCCATCTGTATGTATATAGATTTTCTACTTAGTTTATGTGATATTGATTATTGATAATATTTTCAGTTGAATCAAGTTTGTTTGTGAGAAGATTTTTGATTTTGAGTTGTCAAATAAAAAGAATTTATAAACGTCAGTAAGACTTTATTTGATAATAAAATCATACCCATCCCGCATATTCAAAAGTGCGATTTTCTCCAAACAGTTCACAAAACACAACATATGTTTCACTTCTTCAGTCGTGTTTATACTCACTGGAGAATGTACAAACCTAAAGTGTAGTGATACACGTGTTTCAGTTTTGTGAACTATTCAGTGGAAATCTAACAAAAAAGTGTAACTTGAATGAAACTTGAATTCTTTGATTGCAAAATTATATTATGTTGTATGCAACTGAGCAATCAGTTGGAAAGGATAGGATAGGATAGGTAATAACTATCTGTGACAACATGATTCAGTGATATTTGATCTGAGAGATCATTTACATTCATGTCCTGAAGAAGTTTTTTACGATTCTATTCCATTTCAGGCGACGTAAGATATAGCTCTACTTTTCAAACCAATTTTTTAAAAAAATTCATCGAAATCTGACTCTCTAAATATAAAAGAACAACTTCAGATTACCTATTGATTAATAGGTTTATTCAAGTGAAATCATTTAAACTGAGTGAACTGTATACATTGGCTTACCAGTGGAGCCTTTTTGGGGTTATTATTTGGTGGGGGCGGCAGTATATCTAGTTGAGGAGGTGGCCTATTATTCTTAACAGTTTCTACGTCCTTCAGGCTGCAGTCATCCGGAGGCAATGACATTCTGTCACTAGCACCTTCCGACATTATATCTGGAATAAAATAAAATCGTGTTTAGCACAAAATAATAACCAAACAGCAACGATCGGAATGTCATTTCAAGAGTGGAAAAAATCACACGTACATAAAAACTAGTAAGGAATCACACGACAATCGATAATTATTTTTCACGGAACTACTTGTTAGCAGTACGTTGAGGATGTTTGAGCTCGACAAAAACAATACGTACATCTTGAGCATCCCTTGTTCAGGTATTTTTTGTATTGGCATAGATATGTGGATGACGTTTTGGTGTGTTCAACAGATACTGAGAGACAATTGGATATTCACCAAAATTCATGATAACATTAAGTTCACTATTGTAGTAAAAGCAGACAATCAAAGTCAATCAATTTCTTGGACTTGACAATTGGTAAAAAAAAAACAACAAACATGATTTTTCAATTTATCACAAACCTTCCCATACGGATTGAACTATTCATTACGATTCTACCCATCCGTACCAACACAAAATGGCATTTTATAGGTGCATGATTCATATTTCCAATACATAATTTCATTTAAGAACTCAATAAGGACATTCCAGTAAACAAAGGATTTAAAGCGGAATTAGTAAAAAAAATTATTTCCAAAAGTGTCTTCGCAAAAGCAGTTCGGGAGGTTTTTTTTGCTGACGAGTAAGATAATCAAAATTATGAAACTTCAACATATTTTTAACAAATAAAAGGAGAAGTGGCTTCATTTTTGAATAAACAAGATATTGAAATTGCTTATAGAAGAAGTGATACTTTGGGAAACCTAGTTAAAAATGATAAAGACGTAATATCCAAATTCGAAAAATCAGGAATATATAAATTATCATGTGGCACTTGTCCTAAGGTGTATATTGGTCAAACTGGCAGAAAATTCAGCATTCGCATACAAGAACATCATATGACCTATGTGAATAAGGAAACAAGTTTAACATATTCAATTAATATTTTAGAAGAGAATCATACCTTTAACGGAGATTTTGAAATTTCACACATAGAAAACAAAGGTTTAAATATCTGCCCGAATCAGGTTTCCAAGTCCAATGGATCATAAACCTTCAACAGTTAATCCATTAACGGAGGAATTGAACAAATTGTTGAATAGATTGCAGAATTTTAGAATGAGAGTTTTATCGTTCAATATATCCACCATATATGTACCTTCAAGACTTTTTTTGTTTTTAATGTTTTTCGATAAAGACATAATTTTGAGGCAAAATGATAATAAAAAAAACTGTTTTTCCGTTAACCAGCTGTCGCATCCCCACGAACGATAACCCTCAGAAGTCGAAGCTTGTGCAAGCTAAGGATTAACGAGGTCTTAACTTTTAACGTGTGATTCCTAACACGGAATAGTGTTTCAATAAATAAGATGTCGGAAGTTTCCGTAATAGAGGAAGCAAAACGAGCTTGAAATGAATATCAGATGATATAAAGGGTTAAAAAATAGTAATGAATGGTTGGTCATGAAAAGAATCCGATTCAAATGATGACTTTTTTATAATGATCGAATATTCATCCGTTATCCGAATAAAAAGTATTTTTTGAAAATGTTACACGGCGGTAATTTCGTGTCGAATCATTAAATGCTTGGCCCGAGTCAGAGTAACAATGTGGTTGCCCAGAATGAGTCAATAACTCAAAAATGAGGTAGAATTATATGGAATTTGTATTTAAACTAGATCTGAAAACATAGTACCCATTAGAAATTCCATCAAGATCTCGTTCAGTGTGGGGAATAGATCTAGCTAAGAATAAAGGTAATAACTATTTAGTTGTAAGATATTATCATTCAAACTTTCGGGAAATAATGCAGTTGAAAATGTTGTTAATGCTTTGAAAACAATATTTTTTACATAAAATTCCTGATGTTATAAAATCCGACAAAGCCACCGACTTTGCTGGATATTAATTTATTTAGATTTCTGAAGATTGTGGATTTGAATGACATTTTTCCGTCATTGAATACCTGCAATCTAAAAAAGGCCACAGTGAATCAGTTGTCGAACTTTCAAAAATAATTCTCTGACAAAATCCAGATGACCTGTTTCTTGTCCTATATTTTTACTGTAATGAAGAGTTACATTGCGGTTCATCCTCTGCGTAAATATTATATGGAAGTATCATGAAAGATCGACTACCAGTCCTGAATACAAAACCCCCAACTTCCTCACCAGATATTGCAGAAATAAGACAAAACATAGTTGAAAAATTGGAGAAAAAAAATGTATGGAACGGTGAGACGGGTATATACTATGGAACAAACAAAAAGCTTCTTTCCCAAAAAAATACTCTCCTGGTATTATATCCCAATCCGTTTGAGAAATAAGGCATTGTTAAAAAAAGGCAATATTCTCGAAATCAGTATCTATGAGTCGATTTTGAACTTAATATCACAGTGAATACTAATTCAATTTGATCAAAAACCAGCATTCCAGTAAATGCACATTTGCCAACGTAACACAAGTCGAATGATTTCATCCCCATAAAAACTGGGTGCCGGGATTTGATAAAGTCGAGAAAGGCCGTTTTTGCCTGGTCCTGATTGGCGAAGATTCTACCGGTGAGAAAGTTAGTGAAGTGCTTGAAAAGATGGTAGTCGGTTGTGGAAAAATCTGAGAAGTTTGGTGGGTGAGGCAGAATTTTGACGCTCAATTGGTTCAATTTTCAGACGATAATTTGTGAAACGTGCGGATGGGCGGACAATTTCTGTCAATCGTTCAAACCGTGGGACACCCACTTTTTAGCTCTTTCATCTTTCCAATATGTTTTAAACCTTTAAAAACCGCATGAGAGTTGACGCCTAGTTCCTCCACTCTCCCACGCAACGTTTGTTGTGAGTCAGCGCCAGTGAAATAGGGATGTAGTAAGTGGTAGTCTAAACAACAA
>WOGO01003275.1:0-13287 GCA_015342085.1 Leptinotarsa defecta | reverse complement strand
TCACTAGCAGTCTAAATTTGAGTTTCCGGGGTACCAGACCTATTGCGTAATAAAAGCTCATTACAAAAACATACTTTACTAAGATGTGTTTTTAAAGAGTACCAGTAATCTACCCGAAATATTTCGAGTGTCAAAAAGATGACATACATGTATGATATTCCTTTAGTTTTTGGAGATCCGAAAAAAAATTATTTTCCCCGCTTATTACGACCAAACAAATTAATTTAACCCTGTATATGTCTGCTGCCGAACAGTGATTTTAATTTGTTATAGCCCAACCACAAAGTTTTGATGGTTATTATTATAGCCAAAGGCCCAACAAATTTATTTGTCCCTTATACCTGCTGACAACAACATGGTGGTGTACACAGTGCCCTTAATTGTTTGCGGGGTAATAAATATGAAATTCGAAATAAAGATACAAATCATCGAAGCCGATATTTCAAGAATTTTGGATGAATCTTGCAGAAAATGTGTATCAAAACTGTTCCATACTATTGTGAATGAATAAGCACTCATTCACTGGCACAGAAAATTGAGAAACATAGTACCTTGGATATTTTTTGTGGTAAATGAGGTCAAAGTTGTAAAAACATCACTTCCCATTAAGATACCCAAGATAAAGGAAGTAAAACATAGAATTTGAAGGAAAAAAATGAGAAAAATCACGTGGATGAGCAACAAATCCTGAGCATCGCTCAGGAGTTATTGAATGACGTCGAAGGAGATTCAGATTTTCTTGATAGGGTGACAAATAGTGGGTATATGTTTATGACATCGAAACCAAAGTCCAATTGACCCAATGGAAGATCCCAGGAGAGCCCAGACCAGAAAATGCACGACAATTTCTATCAAACGTCAAGGTTTTGCTTACTGGTTTTTTCGATCACCGTGGCGTAGTGCATCACGAGTTCTTGCCGATCAATAAGGAGTATTATCTTGAAGTAATGCGCCGTAATCATGCATCAGCAACCGTATTTACCAGATTTGGCACTTTGTGACTTTTTCCTGTTTCCAACACTGAAGAGACCCATGAAATGTCGGCGTTTTGCGACGATTGAATAGATAAAATCTAAATCGCTGAGAGAGCTTAAGGACATAACAAAGTGCATATCAGAACTGATTGAGAATTGAAAAATGTTGGCATAAGCGTTATATATATCTGAGAGAGACTACTTGGAAGAAGACAAAATAAAAAGTTGATGACTGAATAAATATTTTTTGAGAAAAATGAAATTTCCCCTTATTTTTTCAGCGAAGTAGTATATTTTTAGGTTGAGCATGAAACTTCTGTTGTAGCTAAAAAAATTAAGGTCTTCCTTACACACGGGAACGGTTCGAATCGTCAGAAACATTATAAGGAAGTTGTGGAAGAGAAGCAATCTGGCAACACCGTCCAACCTTCTATATGTCAATAAGTTTTCCCAGAAACTGTGGCTAAATTTACATTAATCCTTCTCACTTCTCACTAAAATATATAATACCTACTTCTGCATGAGTGTCAATGAAGTCATGGAAGGGATTCACAAGCACAAGATCGTGATTGACCGATGATTAATAAAAAAACAACTGGTAGCTCTCCATATTAGAAACCCAATTTGCATTACGTACTGTTATTTAAATTCAGATAGTAGGTATCAAGTCAACTTTATTTCGAACAGTGACAGTATGTATTGTTATGAGGCCATGCAAAACTGAATGCAAAATAATACAGTGAAATTAAGCAAAAAACGGTCAGACCGGAAATCCAGAAAATAGTTTAAATTACTCAAGTTCCAGGTAAATTTATAAAATGTTTTTTTTCGAAAATGTATGGAACTGCCATTTGAATAAGTGAAAAATATAATACTAATTTCCTTCAACAGATTTTTGATAGTGTCTTTCGTGAATTTGGAAAAAAACAGTTTGAACTTTTCAGATAAGGTAATCTTAGTTTATTCATTTCAAATTTTTTAAGGAACATCTTTCATTTTTTCTGAAATGACTGATTATATAAAAACAATTTCGATCTGCTTCAAAAAGTAGATTGAAACATTTCTGTCGCTATTTTGACGGTAAGTAGCAAAAATTTACAACAAACTTAAGCAAGTTTTGTTTAACCAACAAATTTTATTATTCATTGACACCCAAATCAAAAATGAATACTCGGGATTTTGAGATTGTAAAACTATGATTTATTTTTGTGATTTGACAACGAAGCTTTTTTGAAGTCTTCGACACAGTAACTTTGTTTGATATTTGACGTATGACAAACAACGTAATCATTACAAGAGATTTTTAAAGGAAAATTCAGGTTGTTGATACGATATATGATCGAAAATGATGTTTTTTCAGGTTGATTCTAGAACGTTCGGAGCTTCTAGGAAAACTTGAAAGTCCAATTTCTGAAATGTTGAATTTATTTTGAGGATTGAAGTAATTTTACCGTACTAAAACAAACAGAGCTTTCACTTCGATTCCTGTCTTTAGTTAAGAGAGTATTGCAAATCAAAAGATATTGCAAATAAACTTCGAAATGAAACCAGGAAATATACTTGTTGTTAGATGAATGAAACTGGGATAAGAGCCAAAAATTACAACATTTGCTAACTATGAAGTAGACTTTTAACGAATTTATATAAGATTATACTAGCAAGAACTGGTTTGATGCAGTTTTTAATGAATTATCTATACTTCGTTATGTAGTTTATAAAACAGCAAAACAATTACTGAGAGACAGGTTATTCCTCTGTAGAAAGTAATACGTTGCAGCAGCTTGGAAATGGAGCAAGAGTCATAAAAACAAACTACAGAAATTGCACAATTTGATTGGAAACGGATAAAAGTATGATGTGACCGCAAAAGATATGACTGAAGTGTTTACTCGTGAAGATTATCAGAGCAAACATTCATATTAAATTGGCTCAAATTATATCACGCAATTCTCATATACAACTCGAAAAAAAATTACTTTTCTTTTCTAATAAACACTCACCCTCGTCCTGTCAAGTTCGTATAAGGAACATCTATAGTAACATTAGGTCCTTGGCTGTACCATTTATACACACTACTGAATAAACTGGGTACTAGTCCACTATCTTTCTCAACCTTTCGCGGTAAACACAGGTAAATATTGCCCTGTACGTCTTTTGGCACTCTCAACTCATACTTTCCCCATTTGTACTCCAAAGTGCGGATCTCACTAATGTGATAGTTGAACTGGTTCAAGTCCTGGCACTCAGCACCTCTTTCAAATTCGCTTTTCGTCGCTTTGACTTGAATGCCGTTGTGAATATTTCTTCCGCGCACTTCGAAAACAATTGTTTTGTAGTCCTCATGTTCTACCGAAGGTTTTACCTCTATAGAATTGAACACGGGAGCGTATTCGTCAACGAAGGCTGTGCAAAAGGGAGCGACGAACAGTACTAATACGAAATACAGTATCTTTTCTGCGTGACGAGACAAATATCTCGCCATGTTACACGGAACTGAAAATAACAAACAGCACGGGTGTTTATAACCTCTTCGTTTCTACGTCACTGTCACTCTTGACTTGTGGCGAATCGATTCTGAAATCGCAAATGGGAATAACGTTCTCAATTCTTTCACTTCAGGCCACCCACAATACGTTTGGTTGTATGACTTATTGCATAAGTTGAAACGGTTAGAGACAGACATCCGTTTTGATTTAGCATTCATTATTAATATTTAATATATAAAAGAAACAGGAATAATTGAAGAAATAATAGTTCAATGGTATCATTTTTAAGAGAGTTTTTGAGAAAAAAGAGATTCTGGTGGCGAAAACAGTTTTTCAATGTAAACTGATTTTAATGAATTACACTCACATTATAAATTTTGAAGCTGTATTATTGAAAATACATTACACTGACACGCCCCTCGAGTAAGTCGTCGCTTCAAGTTTGGGGCTTGACTTGAAGTACTTCCTTTTCAGAATAATGAATATTTAATTGGTTTGTTCAGCCTGAAATCATTATTTGTTCCTAGATATTATTTAAAATGAAGATACCCGATTCCCAGTCCAAAATCACAGAATACTCATATAGACCAATGCGCGGCTTCCGCGGCTTATATAGACCAACATGAAACTATTTCACCTGTATTGTACTTAAAGTGATTCCTATACTCGAATTCTCATTATTTTCGTTAAAAATATATAGAGCCAGTTCCCAGAGAGTCACCAAGTAGTTGTCTTCAAGTTTTACCTATGAGGGAGCATTTCGCATCAGTTGCAACTTGGCTCTTGTGTTATGGAAAAGGAACTCTTGACAGATGTGTTATATAATTAATCTGTATTCACCTCATTTATCGTTTTAAGATTCATTGGCAATGATTCTTATAGTTGTGCCAAAGCGTGAAAAGGCCATACTGATTATTTACTGATATTTCTGACATAAAACTCAGATATATATTCCTATAATATTTATCTTAGAAGTTATAATTTCAACTTTAAATGCATTGTAATTGATTGTAGAAAGATCGGTTCTGTTATAATGAAAAAATTGTTCGAATTCTCAGTTTGATTTCTGAATTTCCATTACAGTAAGTGACTAAGATTTTCCTCTCTGTGAGCCACGGAAGCCTAGTTCAAACTGTCACGTAACGTTCATCTTTTCTTCTTCTGCTTTTTGATTCAATGGCCTCAGCAACTAAGGCTTTCCGGTCATGTTCATCTTTCAAGAATTTACAAGTGATATCGCCGTCGTATGGGCAGCTGAACTTTTAGATTTAACATCGAACCTTAACACGGTTGAGAGTGCAGATCTGTTAAAAAAAATCTGTTTAAAATATGTTTTTCCGTTAACCAGCGGTCGCACCTCTACGAACGACAACCCTTAGAAGTCGAAACTTGTGCGAGCTAAGGACTAACGAGGTAATGTTTCATGGTGCATTTCACCACTTCCATGTGTATGTCAACCACCTTCAATCAAATGTTGACTAACGAGGTCCTACCTTTTAACTATGTAACTATATGTTAACTGCTAGTAAAATTTCAGACGTTGCCAAATCAAAAAACTCGAAAACTGTCAGTCTTTCTTTTCTTTTCAGAACTAATCATTTCTTTTGATAATACCTTCATATATTCAATATGCCTAGAACATTGTCGAAATAGTCTCGACAAATACTAAAAGTAAGTAAGGATAATAGCAATAAAACATATCAACAGTACAAAAAAATTTGAAAGTTCGAAATAGTGTACATGTTGGCAAAGCCGTACTTGTCATTTTGTGACGTCACTCTTCTTAACGTGAACAACATTTATATCACGATTACCAACTGTTGAATGTACTAGAACTAAATTGTACTAGATGTTAAAAACTAATACAAAATTTTCTATCGATCAATAGAATAAATATTCATTGTGATATAGGGCTACAAAACCACATGACATTAAAACGGACAACATTTTTGAAACCTAATAGTTTTTTATCAGCTTTTGTCGTCAATTTGACAGCAATTTCAAAAGCGAATAAGTCAGTACCCTTGGCTGCTAATAAATATCATTAGAATCAATGTAATGTAGGAAATCGCTAACTATATCATGAAAATAATCGTTTTACAATTTGCTGTAATTTTTTTAAATCGCCGATATTATCAAACACTAATGAAAAACGGCTAAACTCCTACAATCTGACTCGAAATTGCCGCTCGTATAACGGTCCTGCGCGCGCGCATAGAATATGTTGTCAGTTTGCTAGTCACCTAACTGTCGGTCGCCATTTTAATGTAAAACAGTGTTTTGTCGTGTTGATGAATAAGAGCGGATTATTTCCTTCGGGAATGGAAATTTCGGAAAAAATCTGCTTGAAATCCGATTTATGTATACCACAAATCACTTAAACAGTGCCAATTATAATCAAGTAAGTGCCAGAACTACTATAGTGTTGTGAAAGCGATTGTTCGGCGCCAACGCTATGTCGAGCAAACAAGCTGTCAGTTCGTCGAATGTTTTCTAATCTATTTTCAGATAAGTTTCCCCGCCGTAGCGATTAGTACGGCTTGAAGATGTTCTACGCACACTTCGTGCTTGCGAAAAAAGGGCCGCTGGCCAGGATCTGGCTGGCAGCCCATTGGGACAAGAAGCTCACGAAGGCCCATGTCTTTGAGACCAACATCGAGAAGTCCGTCGACGGGATTCTCCAGCCTAAGGTACAATGCCATCAGTTTTAATAACAGATTGCCACTTTTTGTAAAGATTCAACTTCTGAAACAATTTTTAGTAAGGTCTAAGTCACAAGTTTCAAGTTGTTGAAATTCTTGTTTTCTATTTGTTTGTGCTAAAAATTTACAACTGGTGCACAGAGATGATATGGATAATTTTGTATAATATCAATGGTCATTAATGAATGTTTACACTGATAATTAATGATCCAATTACTTACATCTTGTGACTTAAGGCTGGTGCATTAAAGTTACCTCATTAATGGACAAATTTTCCTAGGGCCATAAGGAGTTCTTAGAAAATAGGTAGATTCCCAGCCAAATAATTATATGTTTTTTAAAAGCTGTATATTTAAACTTGCTTTTACTTCTGAATCAGTTTCCAGAGATTTTTCATTTTTTTAAGACTTTTGCTAGTTTTTGGAAAATTTTTCACCAGTCTTGTGTATTTTATTTGCTGGAGAGATAAGGGCACTCAAAAGTTGAAACTGTTGAAAAATCAGCTACAGTTGGGGCATTGAAAGATTTCACATGCCATCATAAAAATCGACAAAGTCATGAAAACAAAACCAAGTGGCTACCGCTCCGAACAACGGAACATTTCAATAAAGGATTTTTTTCACTCTTGACAATTTCCGGTCAATTTAATGGAATTTGTCAGAATTTTATTATTTGGTAAATACATTATATTTTCCATGTTCTAATTGTGATGTTTGGAAATTCAAATATTCTAGTAATTGGAACAATAGACAGAAAATTTCCATTTTGAGGTTAAAATTTTTAATCGTCTTATAATAAAAGTGGCTTGCATGTAGTGACGGAACTTTTGATAAAGCCTTGTTTGAAATGAACGAAATATTAGGAAAATGTATTCAAAAACACACTTGAATGTGAGATTTCAGCTTTAAAGTTTACAAAACCGCAACAGATGTTTCGCTATAAAAATGCATCTTCAGGCATCACAATACTGTTTGAACAAATTCTGTGTTGTGTTTTTATAGTAATTTGAATTATAAAACGAGAATAATGAATACAAGTTTAACCTGTGACCCTATTTTATCTACATTTAAGATCTATCTTAATTATCAATTTCCTTGTTGCAACCTAATTTAATAAAGGAGAACCATTCAAATCTTTTTGATATTGAGCAAAAATCCCGGATTTTTAAATCTATTGATTTCTAAACATTCCAAAAGCCTGAGTTTCGAACCTTCCTCTTCCAAATGCAATGCGTCATGATCTTGATTGAACTTGTGCCCCTCTATCACAAAATGGTTCACAAATGTTGAATTGGTCTTTCCAGTTGAAAAACTACTTCTTTGCTCTTTCATTATTATGGACAAAAACCATAAATAATCTCGATCTCGATAGATGATGAGATTCCAAAACTGTTATCAAAAATGCAATACTATTCTCGACTCGCGCTTTACCCCAGCCAATTTGCGTCTTCACCTCCTAAAGAAGAGTATAATAAGTGTCAAAAACTATCGCAAGTCATTGAAACTAATATAATAATTTTGTTGATGATAGTTGTCAGAGCAAAATTTTCTTTTATTTATTTTGTGCTGATAATTCTGACCTACCTCATGTACTAACTGTACCAAAGTGATTGATAAATTATTATTAATACCATTAAGGTGAAGATGGCCCTCAGAACATCGGGGCATCTGCTGCTCGGAGTCGTGAGGATCTATTCCAGGAAAGCGAAGTACCTCCTAGCCGACTGCAACGAAGCATTCGTCAAGATCAAGATGGCCTTCAGGCCTGGCATGGTAGATCTACCCGAGGAGCACAGGGAGGCGGCCGTCAACGCGATCACTTTGCCGGAAGTCTTCCACGATTTCGATACCACCATGCCGGAGTTGAAGTAAGTAGATAAGATCACGTTAATTTTTTTCATAATTAGCCATCTGGTGTATTGAAATAGTTCAAAGTTTGTTGAAGACTACGTCCAAATTTTGAATTATCACACAAGAAAATAGCCATACTCTACTCTATAAATAAGTTGTTGGTATAATTGGATTCTCCCTTCATTTAGCGATGTTGACATCGAAGCCCAATTCAGCATGAACCAGTCAAGAGCTGAAGAGATCACCATGAGAGAGGACTATGGAAACATTTCTTTGGTCAACAACGACGATGGTTTTGGCGATATGGGCTTCGATACGGACGCACCTGATTTAATGAGACACGCCTCTGGTCTCACGCCATCTATGGAACAGGTTTGTCTCTGTATAACCTCCAAATCAGTATCTCTTCATCATCTTCTCTGGGTTTCAGAGCAATCTGCTATTCAGCGAGCCAGTTTTGGAGCCTGTCGAGTTAGAGAAGGAACCAGAACCTGTGCCTTCGACGTCGGGTACTCAGCACCACGATACCCCCATGGAAATCGATACCACGGTAAGGGACGACGGGTTCGGCTCAAATTTGGACAATAATATGATAGGTAAGCTTCGGTACCATCTTGAATAGTCCCAGGAATTATCTTGTATTATTCAGCAGGTGGGCTTTTCGAAGGAGGACTTTTTGACGAACCCCCCATGCCTGATGTACCCGCCGTGGATGCCAGTATTCCTGATCCAACCCCTCAAGAGCTTCCGCCTCCACCTCCAGATAGCGATGATGATGATGACCACTTGGACTTTGGAGGGCCCCCTTCAGTTGGGGGAGCAAGGTAAGGTCTATAGCTTGATGGGATTGATTGGAGAGTCTGGCAAGGAAATCTTTCACATTCATACTCTGTTACTACATGTCTCTTCAAACCTGTTTTTTCTTCTGCATAGTTCTGACGGTTCTCGACCGCCCACCTCGCTGGCCATGCCACTCCCGACAGCCCCCACGCCTACGCCTTCTGTGCACTCGGTTCACCCTGAACCTATTCCCGAACCGATTCCGGAGAAACCTGCTACGCCTGCCCTCGACAACACCACCCTGTTGAGGAACGAAGAGGAAAGCTTCGCTCTGGCCCCAGTGGACGCGAGTCTTTTGAAAGGTAGGCATTTATTTTTTTCGCATTTCAAATACCCATTTAACTGCCTTGGAAACTGAAAGATAATCGGAAGAGTGCATAATGATTTGAAAAGTAGAATTAATATAACCAAAATAGCTTCTCGCAGATGAAAACGAAGTTGGCGTCATCAGGGAAAAATTTCAGAAACTAACTTTTCCTGTTTATATCTATTCGCTTCCAAAATGATTACTAATGACTTTTCTAAATATGGTTAAACAACTTTTCTTATAATTATTAAAAAGAAGCAGGACTCTTTGGAAAAGAATATTTACGCTGTTCTAAGTTTTTATGTCATACTTTTGAAAGCATCAGAAAGGTAATGTCCTGTACAAGCAACAAATTTCACAAAACAATCCCAATTATTATGGTTATTTTTTGAGGCATGTTGAGAATCATTAGACTTATTTGATGTTTGAATTTGATTATGTGCCAAATGTTCTTTAAAACAAGTTCTAGTTCCTTATTTAGTCTGACCAACATACAATTTGTTGGCAGCTCTCTTTTGATTTTAGCCTCGAGCTTCGGTAGCTCTCCCTTGCTTTTAGGTTCAGTAGCTCTCCCTTGCTTTTAGGTTCGGTAGCTCTCCCTTGTTTTTGGGTTCGGTAGCTCTCCCTTGTTTTTGGGTTCGGTAGCTCTCCCTTGTTTTTGGGTTCGGTAGCTCTCCCTTGCATTGCATTTAGGTTTTAATCAAAAGGGTAAGAGCTTTTAATGAAAGTTGTAAAAAATGATGCTGAAAAATGAGTGGCTCCTTTATTTTTCATTAGCGAAAATGTCCAAAAAAATGTTCGGTAGCTTTAGGGTTCGCTAGCTCTCCCTTGCTTTTGGGTTTGGAGCTCTCCTCTGCTTTTGGGTTCGGTAGCTCTACCTTGCATTTGAGTTCAATAGCTCTACTTTGCATTTGAGTTCAGTAGCTCCCACTTGCTTTTGGGTTCGGTAGCTCTCCCTTGCATTTGAGTTCGGTAGCTCTCCCTTGCATTTGAGTTCAGTAGCTCTCCTTTACATTTGGGTTCGGTAGCTCTTCCTTGCATTGCATTTAGATTTTAATCAAAAGGGTAAGAGCTTTTAATGGAAGTTGTAAAAAATGATGCTGACAAAATGAGTGGCTCCTTTATTTTTCATTACCGAAAATGTCCAAAAAAATGTTTTTCAAGGTGTTTACTATTCCGTTAGCTCCATTTCTTGTAATTTAAAATAATTGTAGAGATCTATGAAAATGCCTTCATTGTTTTTCAGATGTTTGGATAGTAGTCGAAAGAAAACAGGAATCTATCGTTTCGAAAAGTTATATGCAATATTCCGTTTATCTTTCTGTTTCTGTTTTTATATAAACAATAGTCTAGAACTAGATTATTGTACAACTGATGAATGGAAAACAAGGAGAAACATTAATTTCAAGATTTTTTTTTCTGGTTGTGGTATGATTAATTTTATTGCTATACTGTGAATTTCATCATCTGCATAGTTTAAACAAACATTAAATTCAGAGTAAGTGCTTCAAATGTTTAATTTTAATTTTAAAAGAAATATTTTCTGTACTTGTATATTTTCTAGGTTTTGAGTATTTAGCATTTGAAAAATTCTTTGTACTGTCTTGATATTTAAAATTCTTCTGTTTTTTGTGTTATACTATTTGAAATCAAAGTGTGATGACAAAAAAATCATTATGATTTATTCATCATTATATTGAGTTCAAATATTTTTATGGGACGTCTCTTACTTGCAATCTTGTAACAATAATGAAAATACAAGGTTTGATTTGATATTCTTCGTAATTTCGCAGAAGTGGTTAATACTTATTGATCATTCCTCGTATTTACAAAACACAAAATCAGAGAAAAAATTTAATATCTATTCTAAGAAATGCTATTACCCAAATTTTCTAAGGGTTTTAGTTGTTTTAGTCAACTTGACAATCTCGTTTGTAACATTATTTGTTCTTATAATTGAAAAAGTCTACAGGTGTAAATTCAGGAGGTTCAGGAGGCCTAATATAATGGAATTCATTAGGAAAGTGATTTAAACCATTTACTTTAAGTGGGTAAAAGTTACAATATGGACTGGTGTTTTCACTACATTTCACATTTAGGTTACACAAACTAAAAATCCAATAGGTGTTGAGCAGAAAAATCTAGCAGATGAAAATTGTTACAAATTTGTTTCCCGAGCTCAAAAACGCAATTTCAAAAAAGTTCTGTTGGCGATTGGAATATTTCAAACCTAAATTTTGACCTACAAAATAATCTATGAGTGTAAAGTATAAAATCTAGTAGGTCAATAATTTGTTACTGGCTGAATCTGACAGTTGAATTTAAATTTGAATCGTTATTATAGTATTGAAAAAATCTGTAGGGTACTAGTCAGGAGCTCTAGCAGGCCAATAACTTCTCCTATGAATTGATCACGGGCTGGTGTTTCTTTTTTTTTGTCATATCAAAAAAATTGCTTGAGGTGAACATCATTTTTGGTGGTAGACTTTGTTATTGTATGTTGTTTGGATACCTTCTTGTCATAATAAAAAAAACCAGTAGATGTCAGATCCGGAGGTATAGCTGGCAGTTCACTTGAACTCTGTTTTTCCTCTCGATCGCCAAGATTGCAAGCAAGAGACGCCTCTCAACACTAACCGCAACCGAATCATGAGAACGTTGTTGATAAATTTAACATAAAAAACAGATGAATTCTACCTAGGTCTAACAAAGACCAGGAAGAAAAGGAAGCTCATCGTCGACGAGGTTAAGAACATTTCCGGCGAGGAGATGAAGAACCAGCTGAGCGACACCAGCGACATTGTCACCACGCTCGATCTCGCGCCTCCCACCAAGAGGCTGATGCACTGGAAGGAAACGGGCGGAGTGGAGAAACTGTTTGCGCTGCCCGCCAGGTTGATACCAGCTCGAATACTGTTCAAGGTGAGTAAGGATGGTTTTTTGCGGTGGAGGAGGATTTATGTGAATTTTTACAGTATTGCGACACTAAGTCAGTAGTTAACGTATGTATCGAAGTTTTTAAAGATGGCACTTATTCCTAATCAGAACTAAAATGCTGTCTTTTGATGCTCATTTCGCTAAACAAGTAAGCATTATCAGGAGATGATAAAGACGGAACTTCTACATATATGACATTAGACTTTGCTGGTCTACGAAACAGAATATGCGAAACATGCACCTTGAAACTTGTTATTATAGTTCGTTTAGTTTCACCAACATATTTCCAGGACACTTTCTGCTTACTCTGTCTTTCAGGTTGCCCAACACTTGTTGGAGTGTACAAGCAAACTTGAAAACAACTCTTCTATTCAATTTCAGGCATGTTTTCAATGAAAAACACTCAAGTTCTCTCAAAAAGTTTTCTCTTGTTACTCCATCGTTTCTTCTCCTTTCTTTCGCCTTTTTCCTTCTATATTTCGTCTTTTGTTGAAATTATTTTCACATAAAATTGTAAACTAGAAAAATGTTTTTCCAAAAGATGATTTGGATTGTGGAAGTTCCAGTAATGGGGAATGTTCCTCCAGGCGAAAATCAAACAGTTTTCATAGAAGAGCTCTAAAACAACGCATTTTAAACTTATCATTTCAACCTTTTTCTTTGAAAAATTATTTGAATACTTAAAAAAGAAGAATCAAATAATGCATTCAACATTTAAAGGGGTTCGTTTCTATTTCACCATTTGGCAACATCGGTTATAGCTAATAAAGGACAACGAATCTGTTACCTGTATGAGACAAACAAAGATGACATATTTCAGAGGCGTGCTGTTCTCTTTACTTATGTTCCGAGTTCCGGGACATTCTGTGACATATGACATTTTGTGCATCTAACCTATCTTCCCCTATATAAATAAATAACGAAACAACTGTTGTTTATGTGGCTTGTGGGGGTGGTATTGAACTATAATTTATATTTTCCCTCAATTGTTGATTCATAAAGATAATTTTCCTTTTTTAAAGTGGAATATCTGTACGTGTAAATTATTTCAACTTGATATAGGCGCTGTTGCCAATATGTGAATTAGAAACAAATCCCTTTAAAAATTAAAATCAAATTCAAATTGAAACATCAATTTGAATAATTTTCGAAGTGAATTTGAAATACTCATGAATTAAACTCAACTTTATT
>WOGO01003274.1:0-14545 GCA_015342085.1 Leptinotarsa defecta | reverse complement strand
GGGTCAATTGAGGCTGGGCTTATGGCGGGAAGCGCTTACTGCGCAACCTCTGCTGCAGGCAACCAGTGATGCAATTGAACCCAGGTTAGTGTTTAATAAACCCTACAAAATACAAAGTAAAAAGAACACAGAGTCAGATGCTACAAATGCAATATGCATCTATACAGACGGCTCAAAAACCAAAGAAGGCTCAGGATGTGGAGTATACTCCACATCACTGAGCCTAAGGATTAAGTGGGAAATGGGAAGAAATACCAGAAGCGTGGTCTAAACAGCTATCTCAATCGCCACAAAAGAAATAACCAGGAAAGGAATTTCTGGCAAAAAAATAACAATCTACATTGTCAGCAGACAAGCCCTATTAGCCTTGAACAGACAACGTATATCCTCGGGGCTAGTACTAGAGTGTCAACGAAATGTAGCCAAAGCCTCGGTAGATAATAACATTATCTTGAGGTGGGTTAAAGGGCACGATAGGAGTAGAGGTAATCGCATTGCTGACTCTTTAGCCAAGGAAGCGGCTTGACTAAGAACTTTAGGACCCAGTGGCACCTACGGCCTGATGACTTCGACAATTGCGAAACTGGCCAAATGTTACACCGATGCACAATCCCTAAAGAGATGGGATGGAATCAATGGATGCAATCTTGCCAGGATCACCTTGGGCGACCCTAGGAAGTTGGTGCCGAAGAAATATCTGGCAATGACCAGGAAAAATCTACGCTCAACAGTAGGATATCTGACTGGTCACTGTCAACTAAGGAAACACCTCCATAATATGGGGATAGCGGACACACCTCTATGCAGGACGTTTCGATTGTTAGTATCCACAATCGTCTTCGGGTGATAACTGGTTACCAACCGAATCGAAACGTCGTGACATAATTTGGTTTGGAATCTTTAAATTTTTATTTTTCATTTTTTTGTTAATGATTATTTTTAATTTTCAGCTTTTATTAATATTTCAATTTTTAGTTTTTGGTTGTAGTTAGGTTTTATGTTATTTCCTTGTAATTTCAGTTTTTTGTTCAAATAAAATTGTTATTTTCGGTTAATCTTTTAAATATTTTTTCAAGAATTTCAAATCAATTTATATTATATTAGACAATGGAAGTCCGAACTGATGAAATAAACCAAATTTTATTTTATTCTGAGTTCATTTATTGTTACTGTAGTGCTCATATACCCATAACCAAAAAATAGATGAATAGATGAGAATAAATGCATGCTCAAAGGTGTAAGGGAAGCAGAGTTGCGCCAACAGTGAAAGTTCGCTTCAAAAAACACGGCAACTAAAATGTCCCGATCTCAGGAGCAACTCAAGTGATGGTCCAAATAAAAAAATAGATACTGTTTTAAATAAACAATTTGGCTCGTTAAAGCACAATATTATTATTGGCGACTTCACCATTATTCAAAAATGTCGCGAGTTTCAAACTATTCATAAAGTGTGTTTGTTGCAAGGGTAAAACAGCTTTGTGGAGTATTTCAATCTTATACAAACAGAATAATATGTATAAGGTTTTACTCATTTCTTAAAATAAATTTCACATTTGTATTACATTGTAATAGTATAGAAACCTAGCTAACCTTAGTCGAAATTTTGTGGTACTACCATGGTACTACTCGGCCGGTAGCCAGTCGGTTCGACGTGGGTGCTTTGTTCACTCACTCGAATTGACTGCCGTATCGGTCGGTGGTTCAAGCCCCAGGCTGAACGATCGATTTTCGCTTACTATCGTCCAACCCGTGTTAGGAATTACACGATAAAAGGTAAGACCTCGTTAATCCTTAGCTCGCACAAGTTTTGACTTTTGAGGGTTGTCGTTCGTAGGGTTACCGGAAAAACAGATTTTTTTAAACCAAAGCCAAACAAACCTAATTGATGACGAAAGTTCTAACCAGATAATCAATTAAATTTCATGAAATTATTCTTGTTTAATAATGATAATGATGGGATCTCCTAACGAAGTGTCATCACAAAAATATCTACTTTCCATTTTTGTAATAGGGTTGATGATCACCTGAAGATTATTTAATTAGATTCGAATGTACAAATTAAGGAACAACTATTCCGAAAAATTCATAATGGAAAAATAATACAAATGAACTTAATTGCTGATGATAATTTTTGTACCCTTTTAAAATGATTGATGTTCATGTGGCAGAATAATTTTACTGAACATGTTTTGACTAAAATTAAGAATAAATAAATAAATACATCGAATATCACATTTTGAACATTATGAGAGCATTGACACGAAATGACAGGACATAGATATGGAATATTTTGTATAAATGTTTTTAAATTTTACTTTGGTCTGGATTAGATTGTTTTGCAATCGATGAATTCAAGTATATGATTAGAAATTCACATTTTGTGTTGTGAATATATTGTTGAATCATTCATTCTTTCTCTTTTCAATGACCTCTAACACAAGAAATTGAGGCTCTATTTCTATCCAGAAGATTACTTCTTACAATCGTAGAATAACAAATCATGTGGTTGAAAAATTGCGTATCATGTAATAGTGTCACTAATCTATCAACAGTTTTCTTCTTAGATCGAGACAATATTTTCACTTTAGTCTTCTATAACTCCAATATATCTTGAGGTTCAAGAATAGAAATGATTCCACCATCAAACCAATAAACAAAATATTTTTATGATTATGATAATAATTTTTGTAGTAGGTCTTGACATGTGTCTGTTTCTTCCTTCTCTCCGGGCGATAGTTATAATCAATTTTCATATTATAGATGTTTATAACAGATGATATGCATGAAATCCTGACTTTGAAATTCAATAACAAAAATAGTTCCACGAGTTTCGCCTATGCAAACAGTTCGAAAAATCGATACATAACGCAATTATCTTTAAATAACTTCCTAGAGGTCATAACAGCCTGATTGCAAATTTTGGACGTCACTAACACCAGGATGTTATAGTAAATGAATTTGTGCATGCTTAAATCACGAACTGTACAGGGTTGCCAATAATATATGGTTTGTTTCATTTATACAGGGTGTTCCGCGTTGCCTACCATGGGAGCTGTTAACGGTTATTAAATTGGATTTTAATTGTCCAACATATGCATCGACATAATGCGGTCCTACGAGTGCTACATTATCGTCTGTGTCATTCCTACGATATAGACAAGATACCGGTTTTGCCTTGATATTGAATGCGTTGTGTGAATGAGAAAGGAGCCAAGTTTATTGTAACTATTCATTCATCACCCAGAGCATGATGTAGCCTTTCTTGACCATCCTAGTGAGATAATATTTGTCGTGGAGTTTTCTGTTCAGGTAAGACGAATATCGACCGAAAGGACAAATGTCGAATATTCTGTTAAGGTGGTTATTCTGATTGTTGGAGACTTTGGTGGAATGTTCCCCTCTCTATTCTTGAACCTCAAGATCATCACGTCTTCCCGCAACAAGGTAAAAATCTTGGCCGGGAGAATGCAGAAGTGTGTCAGTCTCAGCTGATTGCGTCTATTCAGGGTACATAACTCTTGGACCCAATATTCACTCACCTCTCAGCGTGAGGAGTGGTCATTGGTTGATTATGCGGGTGCGCCCTCTGTAGTATCCTAGCCTTGGAAAAAGGCCCGACTCGCGTCATTTTTCGGTTAATATAATAATAATAAATGCTGTCATCGATCACAAAATACAGTGACTACTCACAGTGAATATACAGTGCCACGGGCATACGAAAAAAAATTCCTTGTGTATATTATCCTTAAAAGGAGCAAGCAAGTATTCTTTTCCACTCAGCCTCAACAAGGAACATCCTAAACACACTTTCTCTCAGTTATTTATACCTTATCACATTTGATCGATTGACAAAATGAGTTTCATTTGCAAGTATTGTTTCTTCCATGTAATTCATTAGTCATGTGAAAGTAGTTGTTTCGGGAGGGCTTTTTTCCAGTTTGTATCTGAAAGTAACTTTTATGCATGATCTCTGTAAAGAGTTTATACTGGAATTAATTGCTTCCTTCCTTTTTTTGGAAGTTTTCACATTTTTTGTATAAAGATGTAGAAGTAGAAATCCAAAACCTGACTTTCCCAGAGTTAAATTTGATTATTTTCATGGATACAATTGCGAAAGCTTCATAATAAATTCAAATGTATAGATCACTTACTAAGTAGCTCAATTATCATATAGCTCAATGACGATTGTAACATGGCAGTAGTATGACTAAGGGACGTAAGATGGTGCACATCAGAACAAACGGTCATTTTGTTGTAGAGGTACATGGGTTTTTTGTATTTATCATCCTATGATAAAAGCTGGTTAATATTATTTCTTCTACTCAAGCTGCAAATAAGTTTGACATAAGAATTTTGAAACACTTATAAATAAGCTTTGCATGTTTGACTTCGTAATGGTGCAACACTAAATGAGATTGGCACAATTCAGGTGAGAAAGAACAAGTGCCACACATAGTATGAATTCACAATTTTCATCCAATATGCATTGATTTGAATGAAGTAACTTGGGGTCACAAGACCATATATTAACCTGATGATTAGATTTGGGAATAGATTCCTTGTATATTCTCGTTTCTGAAGCACTTCATTATTTATTTTGATATCTAGATCATCACATCCCACCTTGCTTTTTCTAACACACAGCATAACTAAAGACCTTCAGTGATTCAAATTTGAATTGAAAATTACTGAAATTACTTCAGCATAAATTTGTATGTTTGCAAGGAGAATATCTTTCTTTGGAAATGTCAAATGAAATAGGGTGTTATGCAATATTCCACAGTATTGAAAATTTCTATAAAATTGTGGGTGTAAACGATAAATAAAGTTGGACCCAAGATTGAGCCTTGCTTCAGTTGTCTATGAGACTGACTGCCCTAGTAGGAAAGCCTATAGAGTGAAGAACAGTTAGAAGTATTCCTTGATTGATTCTGTCTTGAGTCTTTGTATAATCTAGTAGAACCAGAGCTATTAGATTATTTTTTTGTTCAATTTTTGATCAAATGTAACCTCCAGCTGGGCCGTAATACCGCTATGATTTTTATTGAAGTCATATTAGTGGAGTCAAGTTATTATTTTTTCGAAAGAAAAATTTCAAAATGTAATTGATAATTTTCCATTTTTTAACCAAGACTTTGTTATTCAACAATATCATAAGAGCAAAGAGTATGATTGTACATTAGAGCAAACAACACGCTGGTTGCTTGATTGGTATTGCTGGAAAATATAGTTTGAGATTAAAAAACATTTTTAGGTCGAGTGATATTTATAAAAATTATTTCCTGAAATGTATTGATACTAGAAGAAAATAAAATTTCTCGAATGGAATCAATTTTTGAATCCTGAATAACAAGGAACTTCAACAAGAAAATTTACTTGAGAGTACAATTACTGAAAACAAAATGTTCGAATATATGGACAGATTACGTTAATGACTAAACTCGCATTTTTCAACAATTGGCTTTCATTGCTGAAGTCTATCATGTCTTTTCCTGAAACCGCAGAGCCGTCACTCGACACACTGGAATTGCTGCTATTCAGAATAACGTTAAGATCTGAATCAAATTGAGATTTCTGAATACCATAATTCGTGGGGTGAGTACTTTAACTAGGTAACTGAAAATTTGGCAAAATATGGATACCTGCAAAGAAAAATTCCATTAGGTTAGGTGCACAACATACAACAACTAGGTTACCTACCTGTTGCAAACAGTTTACAGGTGCTACTTATAATTCTCTTAGGTGAGGTAATCATCAAAAAAAAAATTCTGTGACGGAAAAAAAGTTTGACATTTTATCTCTGATGACAGGTAGTAAAATGTCACTTTTCATGAAATTACTTTTTTCACATAAGTAAAGGTAGAAATTAAATTTTTCGATATTAAATCGTCGTTTTTCCCGTCACAGAAAAAAATTGTGTATCATATACGGGAAAAAATTAGATTTTAGCTCTCGGTTTTTTGTCTCCCTTCGCTTTGCTTCGGACAACACAACCTCGAGCTAAAATCTAATACTTTTTTCCCTTGTATAATAAATAACTATAATTAGTAGTAAAATGACATTCAATCAAGTCTTCATATTCTACCAAAATCGTGAAAAAACACCAATTTCAGTTTTCCCCGGAACAGCGGATTGGTACTGTCATTATTTTTCGTGTTTGAAAGCCGTGGATTTTTGGAATTTCTTCCTGACGTTTCGCTGGCGCGAGTGGCTAGCTTCTTCAGAGGTTTAACTATCATGGCTTGCTGATTAACTTTTAATCTTCGTAAAGCGTATTTATGCCTTGTCAGGTGATCAGTTGTATTTGTACCTGTACTTGTCCCTGAACTTGTAACTGTATTTGTACCTGTAATTGAACCTGGAACATTAACAATCTTGCTACCTGTTGTCATTCAGTTCGTTATTCTCGAATTCCTTAAAAGGGGGTTTTATATTAGGTTGAGGTTCACCGCTTCTTCTTTTCTGTTGAAATTCTACCTGTGTTTGCCCCTGTTGTTGCCCATTGCAACCCGTGCCAGTCGGTTATAGTATCCCTGGTTGGGGGCAATCAGTTCTGTATTTTCAAACAAGATTGTGTGGTCTCCTTCACTAAATGCGTGTTCTGCCACAGCTTTTAGTCTTGTTCCCATGGATCGTTTGATGGTTCCGATATATACCTTCCCACAAGTGCACGGTATGCGATATACCCCTGCTGATTGTTAATGTTCCAGGTATAGGTACAGGTACAAGTGCAGGTACAAGTACAGGTACAAGTGCAGAGACAAGTACAGGTACGAATAAAAATGATTAACTGACAAGGCTTCAATACGCTTTACGAAGCCTAAAAGTTAGTCATCGGACAGCAAGCCATGATGGTTAAACTTCTGAAGACGCTAGCCACTCGCGCCAGTGAAACGTCAGGAAGAAATTCCAAAATTTCACGGCTTTCAAACTCTAAAAATAATGACACTGAAGACCTCAGCCGCGAAAGTCTAAACCATTTTGTCAGCAGACTGGTAGTTACAATTCATGGCTGAAGTCATGAATTGTTTTTCAACAATACCGGATGTTTTCTTCATATTGCTTCTCGCACGTGGCGAGATGATACTCCTTATTGACGGTACGACCATGTGGCAAGACCTTCTGCGTAACAGCTGAAACTGGAAACATGTTCGAAAAGAGTGTACCAATATAAAAAAATTAAAAAAATGTTATTCAAATGTACCTAGCCCGCGAAATTTGAACATTCACATTATTTTTTGAACAGTCCACGTCAACTGTTGGTAGTAGTCAAGGTGGAGTTTGAATGTAAGGATTGTTGTCTTTTTCTCGTGAGGTTACGTGAAGTGAAAGAAGGCAATTAGTTTTTCATTTAGTTCTCTTGTATCTTTGAGTTGTATATGTGAGTTTTATTTGATCTACATATCCATTTGAGATGTCCAAGTAGGGTTAGGGTCTAGTCACCATCATAATCATAATATCAAATTGAGCATGTACATTTCTGTAGAAGCATTTATGCAAAATTTCAAAGTCCAATCACAATCATTCTAAAATATTAGATTTCCTTGATTCAATTCGATTTGAACAGTGACAGTGATTGAAATCGTTAGAAGGATGCCTAATTAGACCCTGAGAGTCATGGATATCAGTTCCGTTGCTGTTGGGAAGAAAGGTTCAATAAGATGTAATATCGGCCCGAAATTGGCGAATTAATTACCGTATTAATCGACCTTTTGCCCTCACTGCATGTATAAAAATATTCAGGTATAATACAACCCGGTATATTTGTTTATCTCACGTTATGTCCCCATTTAGCAACTCTCCATTTCTAATTGGAGTCCGACAAGACAAACAATTATTATTTTTAACGAGGTGACATGTTTCTATTAACTCGGTAAACACGGTGGATCCTTGTAAACAAATGCATAATGCGTTGTATTTTTGGATGCAGTGCTTGTATGATTCACTCTGCGAAATGCTCTTTCAGCGTTACCACACGATGAGGGTGTGGAACGCGTGACTATCACGTGTCGGTGTTGTTCATTTGTTTAGAATTTATTAGGTGTGGAAGTCAGCGAAATACATGGTTTTGCTCGATGACTGGCTAAAAATAATAGAATTTTTCATAATTATCCAGAGAAAGTTTTTTTTAGGCAACGATTTCTAATTCAACCAAATATTTTGATTTGTATCAATTATCTGAGAAGTCATTTGATTTGAAATTTTCGATGATTCAAGAATTTTTTGACTAAATTTATCAAAACATTCGCATTTTATTAGAATGATTTTTGCGATAATAATAATAAAATGTAGTTTATTTGAAAAGCAAACACTACGTCAGTGAAATCGCGCGGTTACTGGCATTCAAAAAATTCCTGAGAGTAATTTTTTCATCACTACCTTTTGAAGTTGAACATACATAATTTTTTCAAGAAGGCCATTTCCTCTAAATATTTATTGTTTTTGTGTAAAATCGTGCCCAGCACTTAATAGTCTGGTCTTGATTTCTGCTACCCCTTTTTCCATTTCAAGCTGTAGATTTGGCGAAGTTGAATAAAATTATACATATATGATATGCTCAAGTTCAGGTGAAAACACCTTACCCTTGCCTCTCATGTAAACCTACGATTTTGCGCAGCATTAGCTGGATAATTCGTTGTTTTTCGTTGGGTATCTGTACTTGAGCGAAAAAGGTGAATGAAGTCGAGCTGCTGGAAAATAGTTCCATGAAAATGAAAAGATGAATTGATGAGTACTATTCCGATCATTTCTGATTTAATTTCAATTTAGGCACCGGTGAACAGCTGTTTCTGCCTGTTGGGCATCATCAGTATCAGACAGGAGAAGAACCGAGAATAGTACTTGATATAAATAACTGCGTAAACGCAAGCGAGTCATAAGGGGCACCACCTATTGATGTGACACCCCAGTAAGCTTATCAGTTAGTTTTTCATGTTATTTTTATCAAGTACTCTTCTTCGTTCTTCCCATCTTGCCTTCAAGTGGGAATGATCGAAATAGTATTTATCTTTTCATTATCATGGAACTATTTTCCAGCAATTTGACTCCATTAACCCTTCGTTTTCCGATGGCATTCCAGAAGAGCTTTCCAAATGTCTGCTAACACAGTTGTCGGTTACAAAATTTGGTCAAACTATCAACGCCGACATAAAAACATGGCAAGCTAACTTGGGTGTCATACCAATAGGTGTTTCCACTTACGTCTCGCATGCGTTTACGCAGTTATTTTTATCAAGTACTCTTCTTAAACCTCATCATTTGGTCTACATTCGCCTGCCCGGTATCAATGATGCCAACAGGCTTGAACGCAAAATAGACGAAGCAGAAACCAACATCAGATTTCTAAATCAAGTCCGCATGAAAATGAAAAAATCAATAGTTGAGTACTATACCGATAATTTCCAATTTGATTTCAATTCAAGAGCCACCGGTAGACAGCTGTTTCGACCTGTTGGGCATTATCATTACCGGGTGGTTACACTTATGTCTTGCTCCAGCAAATGATTTCACAGGCGAAATGGAGGTTGATCAAACGACCCCAACTGTCCCTTCTGTAGCATCAGATCAAGAGCAGGATCTTCTTAGTTTTCCAACTTTTGAACAAACGTAAAGATTCTCACTAGAGGAAAATGTACTATGATCTGAAACCTTTGGAAGAATTATTATTCACTTCTTGACTGTTATTCAACGTTTGGCAGTTTGGCACTCACCATATTATGTCAGCCACAAGAACCTTCGCGAGTTGCAGTAGCAGTAGAGGATCGAATAGAACCCCTCATTTAAAACCTACCTAACTAATGACAGATTTATTGAAATATTGACTTATATGACGTAGAAATAACTGTGACTGTGTAGAAATGAATTGATTCCAGTATAGCATGCATAGACAAATCCTATTACGGTCCAACTTAGTGATGAAACCAGAACGACGTGGCTACTGCTTGGAACAACCTAACCTAACTTAACCTAACATTTCAATGAAGAATTGCTTTTATTTAAGACATTCACTCACACGTATTTCCTTATTAGAATTTTGAGTCACTTTCATGAAATTCATATTCATATTTCAGCTCCAATATCTGTCAATTCAAATATTCGACCCGCTCTGGCTTCGCACAGGTGCAATGCTAAATAAACTACAGAATATCTTCATATACAACGTTCACAGCTTTTTTTTGTAAGTAGATAATACAATCATGTTTTCTTTAGAGGTTACCCTTGCATTTTGAATCTGTAATATTTTCGAATATATTCATTCAAATTACATGCTGTAAGGGACCATATTGATTGTGGATATTATGGGCAGATAAGATGAATGATATATTGAAGATAATTTTATAAATGCATAAATGCGCCTTTTTCCCCGACTGACCAGTGACGACTCACTTGGAATATTTAAATATCTTTTTTTATTGCACATCTGGAACATAAAACGAACAAACATAGAACATTTCAGCCTCTGAAAATATACAGGTATGGAGAAACAGTGATGAAAACATAATTTTGTTTTGTGGACGCCCCCCATTTTCAACCTTCCTTATTGCACATCTACAATGTAAAACGAACCTACAAACAAAATTTCAGCCTCCGAATATATAGGGGTACGATGAGACAGTGATGAAAAGGTAATTTTCATATGTAAACGCACCCCTTTTACCCCAGGGGGCTCCCCAGTTGGAATATTTGATAATCCCTTGTTAATGCACATCTAAAACATAAGATGCACTTATATAACAAATTTTAGCTTCCAAGGACTCACCAGTACGGAGAAACAAAGATGAATTTATAAGTGACGGGACAGATGATAGGTGAATTAATAATCAGTCGGACACAGCGTTTACAAATAATAAAATTTATTAATAGTACCAACAAATGAACAAACAACAAATAACAGTGTATCCTCGAGACGAGAAGACCCAGAATAAGGATTAGTTTCCGGCCGAAATCTCAGAACAGAATGGATGAATGCCTCGGCCAAAAATTGTATTCGAAGTAACTTTCGAATAGTCATCAATGACAATATGACTGGGGTCATAAATATAGTCAAGAAGGGTCAACCACCTGTACCCGAAATCTTTGTCTGAATCCATAAAAGTGTTAACAATGAGTACCTACTCGAAATATCCCAAGTGCAGCTTGTCGTTCTAATTATCATCTATTTTTCGGTAATAAACTATCGTTTGGAGGGAAGAGAGCATTCCAATGATATGTGATGAAAAAATAGAAAAATGCTAAGTGAAAATTAAAATAAAAGAATTAACACAAAAAAACTCAAGCAGATGGTTATTTTGGACGACTGCTCGTTAATAATAAAAATTTATAATACAAAAATAAAAATCAATAGCGAAATAAAAGGTTTCTAAAGTAAGTAGTTATAGGAAGAACCCTACATAAGTATAAATGCGGAACATTAGACAGACTTATTTCCAATTCGAGGTTTCAATTCTTACTCATAATCTCGATATATTTATGACTGTGAAACCTGAAATTCTCTCAATTTATTAGTTGGGATAACAACTATTGATGTAGTTTGAAATAATTGAAATCTATGAGCAACATGAAAACAATGTAAATTGTCAAATGATGGTAATACTCATCAACTGATATCTGAGGAATTTGCTGACGACTCTCGTTTGTATAGCCATGTCTTTTCGATGTATTACGTTTGAGCTGTCATCCATACAAGAGCTCTCTCTGATTAAACACAAATGCTAACTTGTCTTCCTTTTTCCATTTGTAGAAGAAAAAGATGCTGGATACAAAATGCGTTTCATCAAGTATTTTGTTGATGTTTAGGATAAGTTTTGCCTGGTTATCCGTCAATCGTTCTTTACTTCGTTTTCAAGCCATGCAAATGCTCTGTACAATAGTAAACAATGCCAATACGCAGACAGAACAACTTACAGAGGTTATTGGAGGATGATACCATAGATAATTTTATTGAGAAAAAAATGTACATCTATGAAAATAGTATTGAATACAGCAGGATAGAAGACATTCAATGGCGGAATGCAAAAAAGTTTTGGTTTTCATTGGAATTCCATCATTTCCCTTATCCATCCACTCGGACTTGAGAGACCGGTTTTTTCATAATTGATGAAAAATGTAGGGGCGAATTTAATTCCGTAAAAGCACACAGCCGTTCCGGACTTCGCTACTCCGGGTATTCGAAGCTCCGCCAGCCGGAAAGCGATCCGGAATCGCAGGCGGACGACTTTATTCGATGTTTACTGCGTGTTCCGGGACGATTTCACTCATGCATACGAAAGCATCAACTGATATCCATCTTGACGATATATTACTTTTTGTTTTCTGTCGGCTCGGGTATCGGTCGGCGAGGGTCACGCGATGTGATCGATTGCCGATACTTAGCTGTGAACGTTGAAAAAACTGACATGGAGGAGTCACCTTACTTATCGATATTAAGAAATAAAATGAACTAGTCTATGAATATGTTTCTTTATGTTTCATGGTTCGTAAGTTAGGCTTTTTTTGGTTAACTTTTTTCATTAAAAAGAAAATGTTGAAACATACCGCTTCAGGAAAATGTATTTTGGGTTTCTACTTCTTTATTATTAAACAGAAAATGTGGGAAACTTCCAAAGAGAGGAAAACAATAACTACAATGAAAATATATAGTGCATGCACGAAAGTTTTTTTCAGGTACAAACTGGAAAAACAATCCCTTCTGAAACAACTACTTTCACATAAACAATCGAATATTTCGATGTGAAAGTAGTTGTCTCGGACGGGCTATTTATTTATCGAAACCACTAAGCTATATTTAATTGTAGGCACAAACTGCTGTGACGTCCATAATTATCACATCCGGTATAAAAATTACCGTCTAGTTGAAAAAGTGAATCTTAGTATTTATAAAAAAATACTTCGCTGGTGTTCAGTACTTCAATAAAGCAATATAAAGAACTCTTCGGCATACGAGATCTTCTAGAGGTGGGCAAAGAAAATTATAACCAAAAATTATTCAAATCTAAAGAAATTAACTTTAAATGTTCAAGCCAGTCTCGGATATACCTACACAGCAGGTTGAATGCACTGACGCCTATCAGAAATCAACTACTTCCCTGGATAATACCGCGAACGGCGTTGGATTATATCCGGCAGGCGTCAGTGCAGGAATCTTCACAGAAAATTTCCTGCATATGCAATTGACAATACAACTGAAAGAAACGACCTTCAATTTTGGAACAGGCACATTTGCAGACCTGTTTCGTGCTCCTTAGCCACTCGTCAGTGCAAGATAGTGGCTATCATCGACCTAAAGACAATGATATTCCATAATTGAAAATCGAAATTCTTTCAGAGTATTTCATTCCTCGTCCTAAGTTGGAGCGAACAACAAAATGTACCTGGCCCAACAAAGGAAACACAAAAATTTTGAAATATTATTTATTTTTCAACATAATCTCCTTGCGGCTCTATACACTTGTCCCAGCGACGTTCAATAGGTTCGATATCATTTTTCTAATAACATCTGTCTTGCTCCCCAAAATAGCCATAAACGCCGAGATCAATTCTTCATCGTCGAAAAATCTGAGCCACTTTTTCAAGCTAATAGGGTGAATGAGTTAGCAATTCAAAGTTTAATTCGTTAATGTTGTCATTGCGATAATGGATTTGTGAGATGGTTCATTGTCTTAATGAAACAAAACTCTTTTCTTAGCCAAATGCGGCAGTTTTTTCTTGATTTCTCCACTCAAATGTTGAAATAAGTTCGCATAATACTCGCCGTTGATAGTTTTACCTTTTTCAAGATATTCAATGAAAATTATACCACGCGCATCCAAAAAAAACAATGCCATGACCTTGCCTGCAGATGAAACGGTCTTCGCCTTCTTTGCAGCAGGTTCTCCCTTTTGAGTCCACTGTTTCTTTCGTCTCGGGTGTGAAGTGATGGTCCCATGTTTCTTCCACGGATGTGAAACGATGCAAGCATTCTGCTTTGTTGCTGTGAAATTTCGCTAAACACTCAATTGAAACATCTTCACGACACTGTTTTTGCTCGAGTGTGAGCAAATGCGGCACCCATCTTGAACACAGATTTGTCATGTACAAATTTTCAGATACTATACGATGTATAGCACTTTTTGAAATGCATATTAGGTCTGCTAGTTTTCACACTTTCAGTCGACCACTGCGATGCCCATCTTGGCACCTCGTACGGCCTCATTTAAATTCTACTAAGCAATATGTTGCTGTTGTAAACGAAGGTGCAGACTTATCTAGAGTAGAATCCAATTCAGGTATTATACAGGGTGTAACATAAGTACGTTAAAATATTCTAGTGACGTATTCCTGAGACAATTTTAAGAAAAAAAATCTATATGAACTTGTGTCCGAAAATGCTTCATTTCGGAGATACGGGGTGTTGAAATTGAATTTTTTTGTTCACTTTTTGAAAATAACTCTTTTGCACGAAATTTGGTACCCGGGGTTTTTTTGACGTGGGAAATCATAATGTCGTATTAATTTTCATGTAACATCTAGAGGGCGCCGCGTACGCTGTCATTATTTATTTCAAATT
>WOGO01003273.1:0-14545 GCA_015342085.1 Leptinotarsa defecta | reverse complement strand
TCCGTTCTGCTGTTCACCCAAAGAAATTCCCAAGTTTTGTATATATATATATATATATATATATATATGATTCGATGAATTCGATGAAGGCCGTTTTTGCTTGATTTTGATTGGCGAAGGTTCTACCGTTGAAAAAGTTATCGAAATGCTTGAAAAGATGGTAGTCGGTTGGCGAGGAGTCTGGGAAGTATGGGGGTGAGACAGAACTTTGACGTTCAATTCGTTAAATTTCTGGATGGTTATATGTGAAACGTGCAGACAGGCGTTGTCGTGGAGCAGGATCGGACCTCTTCTGTTGACCAGTGCTGGCTGCTGCTGACGCAATTTTTGGTACATTTCGTCAATTGCTTTACACGTTTTTTGTGGGTTTTCGCCTTTGGAAAGTACCTGGGTGGCTTATCGGTGTCCATCTATTGTCTTGAACGTTTCTGTTGTCCTAAATAATCCACTTTTCATCACACGGGATGATCCGATCCAAAATAGGATAATTTCAGTTGCGCAAAAGCAAAGACACATATTACCAAATGCTTGTTTATTTTTTCGAGCTGTTTCGGCAGCGCTTTGGTTCAAATTAAACTCGTAGAGAAAAATTGGCCAAAAATCACTTAACGACATCTTATAGTTATAAGGTATTATACGCCTATCACCTCTTCTTCTTAATTGTCATTCGACAAATGACATATGTCTGTCAGATGGAACGAACGGAAATTCTCTCTTTTTCAATCTTTTTCTCGAAGGCTGACCTCTTGTAGAAGCACGTGTCTCGTTACAGATTTATGTGGATTTTATTGAGCTGAGAAAAGAAACACAAATACAGTTGCTGCATTTTTATTATCTTCAGGATAACATATAATTCTTTAATTGTGGATTTTTTGCTCTATATAGGACCTAACCCTTGAAGGCCACCCACCATCAAAGATAAGAGAACTTCTAAGTTTCTCTATCATCAACTACCATTATGATATCACCGACAATATTACTCTTGTGATGTCTTTTCAGGCCTTCCTGTTTCTAATTCAGTATCACTCACCTTCAACGACACCATACTTCGTGCGTCTGTAAGTTTTCGTCGAACTTTCCAAATCTGCATGGTCACCCGCCCAACTAACCTAATATAGGAACGTACGTAACGTGGTTCGAGCTCCACATTTCTGCTCAACTTGGTATGTGTGAACTTGTACAACACCACAGTTCATAGCCCGTACGCTGGATAGAATACCAACCAAATTGAGTAAGATCTGTCCTTATTTCTATTCGGTTATTATACCTGCTAGTCCTACTGGCTTTCTGCACTCATTTATCTAAAACATCTTGGGTCCAACACCGTAGATTCAAAAGAAGACTGTCAAAGAAAAAAACAAATCTGTATATTCAATTTATTGGATGTTCTCCTCAAATATACTTTGGGTACCCACTTAAATTCTCAATCTGTTATATGCTAAATATTTGTTTTGGTCTGTGAAGTGACCCTCGATTATATTAGATGCAATTCGCTATGAAATGGAAAGTTTTCTTCTGACCCAGCATTCCTGGCGGACTATAGCCTCAAACAGGCATTAGCTAGTCCTTAAATGCCAGGCTTAGTTAAATCGTGAAGCTGGATTTCGATGAATAAACAGCTCGCTCGGCTCGATAACTAATCCAAGTAGCAATAGAGATACAAAAACACAAGGCATCAAACTGAACAAATTTTTTCAAACAACCCAATGAATTCAATTTGAATAGTCCATTGTACGGGTTTGTTTCGTCTCCAAACGTGATTTAACATCCTGTCGTTTTTTATGCAAACATAATAATAACATAACCAATCACATGAGAATCAGTTAATGAAAATATATTTGAACCATTTCGCATTCTGAGGCAGTCACAGTTCAATTTTGCCGACACAACATCAATCTAATTCAATTAAAATTCGAAGGAATTAAGTCTCACGTATCTGCTGCTTTAATTGCTTGTTACTTGTTATGGTTGCAAATTAGATCACTGGACCGGTTGTTACAATGCACCAGATTTATTCGGACAGGTTGTTTATTTCATCCATCATGAATTACTCTAGAACAATTGTCAAACAAGCATTGAATAATGATAAAATTAAAAATTATTCGGAAAAGCTTTCCTTGTAAATTTATTGTTGCAGTAGATTCCGTTTGAACTGACAACAATAATGAAAATGCATACCTTGTATGCATTTCCAAATTGTGACTAGTCATTCAAACTGTACAAAATACTGTTGATGAGTTTTGAGTCTATAGTTTCTACCTACAACCCAGGGTGGAATCATAATGAAAGAGATTATTTCTCTCTCTTTGTCTTAACACTTTTGTTTTGAAGGTGGAATGATTTTCTAGACTATTTTCGGATAAATGCTTTTGGAAAATAATTTTTACAAGAATGGGTTTTTATTGTGAAATTGCTTCCGACTTTATTTCACTCTGGAAATTCAGTTTCCAATGATAATTTGAAAATCTCCAGGAAATGTTGGCTCAACATTAACAAAATCACAGCTTTTATTGACTAGCATAGAGAACATGGATATATTTATTCAAAAAAGTTTTTGAGCGAAATGATAAATATAGTTAAACAGGACAGTGTCAACACTAGAAAAATGACGATGTACTAGATTCAGCATATTCAAGAAAAGTTTAAGATAGCAAAGCGGGATTTGCTAAATTCATGCCTGTGATAACAGATTCAAACATTTTGCATGTAAAAGTTTCGAATTCGTGAGTTCTCTCTGTAGGTTTTCTTGGCTTTTGCCTCCGTACGGCGTATTTAGCCAAATTCGTGAGTTGCCAAGTAAAAGGCAAAAGTTTTTAATACCAAAGTAATGAGTGTATTGTTGAAGGTGAAAAAATCATCATCACTCCTTGATACTTGATGCATTACAATCATTACTTGACATTAAATATCTTTACCATCTTTATTTACGAAGATAATGAATATTAACCATAATGGAAAGTGGCAAAGGTCTGGAGAAACGCTCACTTGAAGAGTCCAACATCTCTTCCGGTTGGGTCCTCAATGACGATGAATATGATTTCGTCTGGTTTGCTGGGGAGCAGTTTCCAGCATCAGTTGCTGAAATTATTGTGGAAAGTAAAGTACCTATGTATCATGGAAACGTAATTGACAAAATGAAGAATAGAAAAAGTAACCTCATTATCAAAATTGTATTTTGTTACAGTACCTACACTACTGGACAACAAAAACGACGACGATAACGATGATGATGATAATATGTAATTATAATGATCAAAGCAGTGACGATAATGACGACTATGGAGATGATTCACTCTTCTGCAACACAATCATTGAATAAAAAAAAATATTCGTTGCACTTTTGAATATATTCTTATTAGTTATATATCATATTCACAAATACAAGTATGAATTTTGATCAAACTTCAGTCTTATTTTCCTTTGTATTCTTTATATAATCATTTAATTTCAAATGTAATTTTATTTCAATATAATAATAAAAATAATTTTTCCAGGTATTCGTACTTCTCGGAACTGCCTGGGGTTGTTTATGCCCCAAATGTGTTCGTTATTTCGGTTGAATTCAACAATTCGTAAAAGTATTTTCATCTGTCCAAATTATATTTTCCAGGAAAACAGAAAAATCAGGTATTCTTATTAGCCAATTACCAAATTCTAATCGCCTTTAAGGATCACCTGGATGCAATTTTTGAGACATGTGTATTTTGTAACATTTTAAACTGCTTTTTTGAGATGTCTCCAAGCAACTGTATGACAGATATTCATTTTGAAGGAAATTTGACGTGTAGATTTCCCGGGTTCATGTTTATCTGCAAATTATTACTTTTTATTGAAAAGGACACAATGTCTAACTTACCCCATACATACCTCATTTATGAAATTTTTAGTTTCCTGGTATAGGTACATAAAATGATATTGAAATTACAGACATATTAAAATCACAGACATACTAAAATTCAGTATCTCATAATCTACGGTACCTCAACTCAAGGTGTTTGACTAGATTCTACGTTTAATATTATAAAATATACTGATTGAGATTTTTTGATGACTGGTTTTTCATTATCAGAAAATCAAATGGAAAAAAATTCTTAATATTATCAGAAAATTAAATGAAAAAACTATTCTTAATATTCTTCTGTTATGAATACATATTGTGGGAAGTACCTAGTAATGAAAAATGTTCTGAAGAATAATTTGAATAAATTATTATTAACAGACACTGTTGTTATATATATTGCTTATATGTGTTGCTTTGAAACAGAACTGAATAACGTTGATTAAAGTAGTGCAGGAGCGTTTAAAAAAGACATTAAATATTTAAAAAAATGTCGACTGCATAAAAATTGAATGAATACCAATATGAATTACCAAAACTAGACTTACACTAGAAATATAAATTATCATTTCATTGAAATACTTAATCGAAAAACTTGAAAGAAAACAATACTTACCGTGTGTACCATCCTCGTAAGGATAAAATTCGTTTTTCACATCCTCGTGAATCCAGTCACAATGACTTGTTTTGAAAGGTGGTACTGGAAACTCTGGCGTATGTTAAATTCAGAACACGCTCTTTTTCCAAACACCAGAACTGCAATACTTCTCTAGAAGCGTGTTTGATCAATTGAATTAGCGTCTTCAAGAGTTGAGTCACTTTGAGGTAGTTGGAAGGGAGTTTTAAAAATTCAGCAGTTGAATATTGTATTTGCAAAGTATCAGTCATATGATGATTTTTTCGAATCGAAAATAATTTGAATGATTAAATTAAGATTTTTAACAATATATTGAATTGTCCATCTTCTTCCAAACAAATTAAAATATCGTTTGCGATAAGCTGCAACATGAAATATATTCGGGGATTTTTGTTGGAAGTAATTGTTCAAACTTTAATATCAATTGTTATTCCAATAATTTGTTTTATGATGAATAAACAATCAGTAATTGACTCTATTGAAAATAAATCTTCAAAAAGTAATATTTCATGTTATTTTGTGAATTATTTTGGTAGTGAAAAAAAACTTTTTTTCACGGTGAAATTTTTTTTTACCGTGATATAAAGATCTGATATCTGATCTTAAAGATATATGGTGTAGCTGATTAGCAATAATGACATTTAGTATCACTTGAATAAAACAACATATTATTTGAAACATATTTATTAATAGGAACGCGCTACCACCACTATTTACAAAAAATTTACAGGTAGCACTTAATTATAAATACCAAGTATAATAAATTCATTTGGACAAAATTATTTACATATCAATGACGAATAGGCCATCAGAAACAACATCACTATAGAGGAAAATAACAAATCAAAACAAATATAGTTAAAAATGTCCATGTGAGATTTCATCTTGGTGAGTTCATTTTTTGAGTGGATATATAGATACAGTTTACTCTGAGTCGACATCAGTGATGTGTGATGTCCTGAATCATAACAAAGTTTAACCATGTTCAGAACTAACTATGACATGAATTAGAACTGAAGCGAATGTATTTCTATGTCGAAATAAGTGTTTTTTTCGAACGATTATGGATTTTCAATACATGATATTTCGTATTCTGAATTACAGTTATTCAAAAAATGTATTTCCCACACAAAAAAATAAATATTTTGAGAATGCTATAGAAACTGACAAGTTTCTGTTCCGAATCAACGAACGGGACATTTTCCAGCACCTGGAAACGTTATTCACGGCAAAGGAGGCAACATCAAACAACATTCTTTCGCTTCTTCATTCAACCAGCGTTACCTCTTTCAGTGTTATTCATGAATATTGGGCAAAATCCATACAAACAGAAATAATTAGAAATAGGCAATGGAATCAGTAGTGACGACTAGGAATTAGGTGGATTGATGTCGTAGTTTCAAGCCATGAGCAGAATTGTTGAAAAATCGATAAATTGAATGGAATCCAGTAGATTAGTGAATGTCTTATCCCTACGTCAGTTTCGGAGCGCCAATTAATTTTCATTGTTGTTTTTATTTTATTTTTATCGTTGTTTTAGTTTATAAGTAATACTTCTTTCGTCAGATAAATTTTGTAATGAAAGTCGTCCACAATCACAGTCATCGTCAATAAATACTACGCTTTTAGCTTCTTTTATCTAAGTGGTTTGGCTGAAACTCTTTCTCACGAACAGTCTAATGACGATGGACTACCTGGTGGCATGATGAATGGAGGACTGTGGGGATTCATTGATATTGTGCTACCCATTGAGGCCGGACCATGAGGGTAGAGATCCATATCGCTCATACTTTCAGATCCGGAGCATTTCTCACCAGCTTTCCCTTCCTGTTTTAACATCATTCGTCTCCATTTAGCTCTGGCGTTTTGAAACCAAACCTGTAACAAAAATGTATTTGAGTTTTCCTGAGAATTGCATCTGTGTTTGTTAAAATTTTGTTTGAATTTCATTTATATTTATTTCATGAGGGAAGCTCGACATTAAAAGTAATGCTCTTTCTAATTGATGTCACAATAGTGAATATATGCTAGATGCATGGATAATGCTAATATATAGTTTAACCATGAAGTAAAACCTACGTCAGAGCTGAATAAACAATATTAATCAGAATTTCCAGTATGTTATTTATGCCAAATGCGGTTTTAATTCATAAAAATAAAATAAATACAACAATAAAAATTTATTGGCGCTCCGGGGCGACTTCATTGTTATTTATTCATATTGATAATTACAAATTTTCAATATGGACTTTATTACCAATACGCTTTTCACTAGCATCGTCAGTTTACAATACTTTACAATTCATACAAATCATGGGCATTAAATAATACAGAATACCAATTGGTAAACAGATAGACACCAGGTACAAACCAGGTAAACTATTGTTACTAATAATTCCACTAATTCTAGTAACTTTTTCAACAAATGGATTTGACTGTGGTGGGACATAAAATTCTTGTTGGTCGTCCAGTAAAAAATTTGGTCGTTTAATAATTCCCAGAGATTCCAGGAGGTTCAATTTTTGTCCTTTATTTTCTATATGTAGTACGTCGTAGTTCATGTCGAAGTGTTGGTTGTTTTCCAACAGATAGCAGTAATAGGTTGCATTGATAATAATAATAATAATAAAAATTAATCTTTGTTTCCTGTTGACAGTTACATGTATGGGAATTGTCAAGCCTAATTCTAAAGGTTATTGAAAGTATTATAAAGGAAATAAAATATGAATATAAGATAGGACCTCATACATTAAATTTCAGTTGAAAATTCGGAAAGCGATTAAAAACATTTCTCGAATAAAAATTGTTTCAAATCTTTCTTGTTGTTTTATACCTGTGAGTTTGTTAAATTCCTGACCTTATGTAATTGGGAGCAAAATATGCAGTATTTACTACCGCTAATTGAATATACATGGATTTTTCACTTCAAGTATAATAAACATAAATATCTTCATTTAATTCGAAAAACGACTTATTTTTAAAAATATGAATAGCTATATCAAAAATGTTTTTATACAACTGTTATTAAACGTGACCTTTTCAATGGTTGTCAAGAGTATTAAAAGATGATGTTTAAAAATCTTTTTGATACTAGTGTTGAAATTATTTTCAACACGACTTTTTTCGACCAAATAGCAATGAACGAAACATAATTATTCAATTTTCAAGGAAGTTTTATTATGAGCAATAGATATAGAAACAATTAAATCCTATAACAAATGTATTATGTACATTAAACACAAGCAAGAACTTCAAATAAAATGCGTGAGCTGTAAACAATACAATACTCATAAAATAAAACCTTACCTTTTACACTCATATCATAAATTGCTATTATACATGGAAGAGGTTAAATTCCGTACACTTTGAAAATAGGTTTACATGAGTCCCTAAATGAAAATTGTACCAAAGTACGCAATACATATATGTTTTTGACTAATGAAAACACATGATGCTAAGATAGAATTTGCCCATACCTGATCCTTGAATCAATTTGGGCGTAGTAAATTGCCTTATTGTGAAAATCTTGAATATTCAAAAAAAACAGGGAATTCAATTTGCCCATTAGTTTATCACAGTGAGTTTTCCAACTCGAAAATTTATCCTCAAAAAATCCGACAGATTCTTCAGTGTTTGTCAAAATGTCTGATTTACTTTAGAATCTAGATTTTTTATTGCCTTCTGACGATTGTGGAAACATACTACCTCTGTTTTTCCATATTGAAAGATGAAGAACGTTTCAAAAATTTCATATATTATTCTCCACATCACTACATTTAGTATTCAGTAAATTAGTTTCAGATTAGGACAACACCAAAAAAATTCATTTGCGTAGGCAAATTAATTTTTATTGTTGTTTTTATTTTTGTTGTTTTTTTATAATTTCACAAATAAAGTGACAAACATTAAAAAAAAAAAGAAAATATAATTATGAAACAGGAGGGAAATTAATATATGCCTGCACAAGTGCAAAAACAATTGGACAACGTTCATGTTAATACAGTGCTGAAGGTTATACAATCTACTACCAGCTAATATAAAAAACATAGACTAAATCAGAACATATAAAGGCGAAGTCAAAGATTGGATTATGCAAAGTGGAAGAGAAAATTTTAATAATCTTATAAATCTAAAATACTTAGGATAAAGTAAAAGACACTTCAAGAGCTCGTTTTCATTTCATTTTATATTCTTCATCTTCTTTATTTATATTCTTCATCTTTTTTATTTATATTTTTTTTCATTTATAGCTAGAGTTTCTTGTATGAAGAAATCCTTAATCAGGATAGCATGTTACAGGGTAGAACCCTCGTCTTCCCTTGCTCGTACAAGTTTGTCGAAGACTTCTGAGGGTTGCTCGTAGGAGGATTGACGGAATGAACAAATCTATTCAATTGTTAAGTGGCTCTGCTGGTTATATGCCTATACTGATATATAAGTAGTAGATATATTAGATGTGTGAAACAGTATAGTGTTTGCGGTTATGTGTCCTATGTATGTATGTATATATTCTGTTTGTTCTAACTCTAGCATCATCACATACAAGTCTCTTGAATATTTCCGTGATGTTTTCAATGTTTAGTCTTTATTATTCATGTAACAATGTTTTCTTTATGAATTATTTCCTTGAATAAACATTATTATTATTATTATTATTAACTGATTTTCTAGAGTCTTTGAAGTCCACTAGATACTCGTTAGGACGACAAGAGGAGTTTTCCAAATCCTTGGGGTTCTTGTTAAATACTCTTCGTGAGCAGGAAAATAGCAGAATCAATACTCCTGACCGCTCTGGATTAAATGATTCCGTACAGTTTATCTCGTCGTGTGTTTCTAGATCTCGCTGGAAAAATCCTCACTAGTTTACTTTGTAGTAAATGTTCAAAAGGTAGCAAAAACGTATGTGATTTTCTGGAACTTCAACTAGCACTCCTAATATGACTGATAACCAGTCCGTACAAAGCTTACTGTTGAATCACCTGAAAATGGAACATTTAACGGGTGATGATCAACTATATTGCCAAATATGCGCCAAACTTATATACTATTATAAGACAACAAGTATAACTGAGGAACCAGTCAATATAATAATAACACTGATGATCTTCAAATAAGACTCAACCTCTGACGGAAGCAAGAAACTCTTTCGAAGGTTCGAAATAGATGAACACTTCAATATAGCAGACCACCATTATAATCTTCATGCAGTTCTTGTTCACTGTGGTTCTGGCTTTGAATCTGGCAATTATTACGCATTGGTCAAAGACGAAAGGGACTGGTTTAAGTTTGACGATATTCGTATATTCTGGCGATATCTTGAATGAGAGGACATTTGCATATCCAGATCTTCAGATGATGTGGTGCTGCAGGTTTTTCTGAGTTTTTCCGCAGATGAAAAATCAAATGCGCCATTAAAATTAATCAAGTCACACCGGAGCGCCAATAAATTTTTGTTGTTATTTCATAATTTGTAGTACTTCAATAAAACTGTTTCTATCAATAAAAAAAATGTATGTGATCATTATTCACATTTATAGCTTCGTCATAGCTATATTTCTATAGTTCAAATCCTCAAGTCCAACAGAGAAAAATTATTACTTATAATAACAAAACAGTTGAACAATCCATAATTACGTACGCGATGGCAAAAATAGAACACAATCTGAAATGGTGAGGAAGAAAATTATGCGACTATTTTAAATGGCTCATAAAATCATTATACTGGAAGATCGTAAAGAGGAGGCTAAAAAATCACAAAGTAAAACATCAAAGTTCACTCAAAATCACGGACAAGAAAACAACATCGCAAGAACTTTCTAAAAAGGACATAGGAAAGAAATCCAAATCAATTCGCATCACAGCAACATCAAAGTGATGTGTCAAACAAGTGTACCGATTGTAAAGGTATTACAATAAACGTCTGAAATGGCGCCCATAAAACGGAATTGTTAAATTTTATTATTCAGAGAATTAAAGTCGCGGTTGATGAAACTTGCATGAGCAGATCTTACTGGCCGTACTAATCAGGTGACTAAAACGCCTATGCAAGCGGCTATTTTATTCCTAATAAGGTCACCACTATTAATAACAATAAACTCAATGTGGCGATAATAGTATTACAAGAAACGAGCGATCGCCGGTGTGTGATGGTCACTCAGCTCGTTCTTCGTCGTGGAAGAATTCCAAACTACCCATTATCATTTGTTAACGTTAGCGTTTGCAGTATGGCCGACGCACAAAAACTCCGGTTGCTTTTGAACCTATACCTTGCCTTCACTCATGAATTTCTAAAATATCTTCCTGTGAGAATCGTACGTCTTTCTATATACAGGGTGTTCATTAAACGTGCGGAAAAAATTTAAGGGGCTATTCCTTGGACTATTCTAAGGATATTTTGTCCTTTGATGATTTTTGATAGGGCGCTTTGTTTCGAAGATACGGAGCGAAAAAGAATTTTGACAATAACAATTCATTACGAAAAATTACATGTAATATTTATTGTTCTACAAGAACTGTTGAAAATGACTACCACCCGTTCGGATGCAAGAGTCCAATCCATATCTTCCACTGGAGGAATATAAACTAATAATCCAGGGGGTTCAATTCCGGTGATCGAGGAGGCAATAAGTGAGATCCACCTCGACCAATCCAGCGATCTCCGTATGTTACTGTTGAAAACTCTGGATCCAAACTCTCGATAGAATATGCTAAAATCCGCTGGTACACCATCGTGCATACACCACATTGCATTTCTTGTAACCAATGGTACATCCTCCAGAAACTGAGGTAAAGTTTTTTTCAAAAAGTTGCGGTACACCTTGCCGATACAAAAAAATGCCGCTGCGCCACTGATAAACGTATCATTAACTCAATAATCTCCACAAGGGAATGTCGTTGATGCATTTAACGTCAAACGATTATGTAAACTTGTTTCTTCTGTAAGAATATTCTCAACATAGAGCTACGATTGAAACAGAAGAAAATATTGTTGTGTTGACATATGATGGATTGAATCCACAGGTTTCAGTGTGTCAGCTAGTAACATAACGTGGGATAAGTGAGAACTCTATATAACGAGTGTTAAAAAATACAAGTATCACGCCTCTAAGTTCCATTTTGTGCATGGATTATTACCAACTGATATTTTTGTGAACGGGAGTATTGGCAACAGATAACCTATTACCTATTTGGCCGACAACTTCGTTAGATTTTTTTTGGGATCTAATAACAGAGATGATGAGACTGGCCTTCACAAAAAACTTTATGCAAAATTTTTAAGTTTGTGTAACAGCTACAATATGAGAATTTTGTTGGTAGTTTTCATAAATTTATTCTCCTTTTTCGCCTGACTGTAATGTAAATGTAGTATTTGATTCACTGCAGAGTACCTTATCATAAATTTTTCAATCATTAGTTAGTTATTTCACTCGTATTGGAGATTGTTGCTGAGAGGTGGGTATTACTAATGTAATTATTTTTCTTTATCTTTCGAATAGAATAATGATCATTGCAGCATTTTCTCGAATCAGCTTCCTCTCTCTAGGACTAACCAAGACATAAGCTGCACTGTGATATTTGAAACAAGTTGTTTACATACTTCTACATATGTTCGTTTCCCCAGTTCGAATTCAATTGCAACATTTGCTAGCATGACGCCAAAAGTTTACTTTTAAATACCTTATACATGGAATATCAAACACTGGTAAGTAAAGACTCCATAATAATATGATCTATTTCTGTATAAAAGTTCAGTGATTTTTCAAACCTGCAATTTCTTTGCAGTGACATCTATTTAAAGCTGGGTTATCCATACATATCTATCGATATATCGTTACACCTGTTCAAATTCAAATGCAATTTTTGCTAACACGTATTATTTATCAAGTTACCTAAACGCAACGGTTTCTATAACAAATGATCAGTGAAATGACTATTTTAGTTTCAAAGCACTATGCAGGTACATCAGCAGGGTATTGCAGTCCTTTCTACTACACTTTATTCAAAGCGCGACCACTCTTAATGATGTGAACAATGGATACCGATTCTATTTTATCTATTAGTATCAAAGGGCGAGAGTACTAAAACAGGGTATTTCAAGTGCCGCAAAGAGACCGTCAATATGGAGTGCGGTATCAAGTACAAATCGACTGAATACAATTGCCACGGGCACAGGGATTGTGTGTACGGGTAACCTAGACTGTGATAGATGACCTTAATATAATCGAGTTCGCTACAAAATTTGACACGAATAAAAGGAAACATTCGCACGTAAACTTGGTTTCAATGGAATAAAGCATTTCACTATTTATCATTCTGGCTCGTAAAAGTAAATTGAATAGAACTAGCAATTTTTTTCATGAAAAAGTATTAATATATTTTTAATTGAGTTTATTCCTCTGAACTTCTCTAAGTTAATGGAAAGATACTCTTTTACCGAACTAAAAAACGAACTAACGATAAGTAAGTATGTTATATCATTGAGAGTGCAATATTTTCACATATATAATAATTTATTAGGTCTTCCGAACCAATATACAAAAATTTTATAGATGTGATGTTTGTAATCATGTAGGTATGTATGTTTGTCAACGCATTTCTTCTAAATTATTAGTTTGATTATTCTTTTGTATAGCTCACACTCACTGTAAAAGTTCTATCAAAATTGATTTGAAAGTTTATATAAGTTTATATGAGTGACGGTATGGCTCATTAACACAAGGCTAGTGTCAAAGAAAAGAAAACTTGAACCTTGGTCAAATTGTGGTGCATGTTAGAAAAATTCAAAATGACCGAAACCAAACTGACATCACGTTAAGAATCCACAGCGAGGCTAAACAACTAATAATAAAATTGCTAGGCCATCCAACACGAGCAAACTGAAAATGTTAAAATAATAGTAATTTGAAAAAATTGAACCGACATGAAAAGGAACTTGACTCAAACGTACCATTCATGATGCCATATTTTCATTTTTATATGAAGTGTACAGTAACATTATTAGACGGGAGATTACATCAACAGTCTTTTGCGATTTCTCTAAAGCTTTTGACTGTGTTAATCACGAAATTCTGCTCAGGAAACTTTATCTCTATGGTATTGAAGGTACTCATAAATGATTTGCTTCTTATCTATCGTGTGGAAGTCAAAGGATTAAATATACAACAGTATCTCATGTTTCTAACATATCTAACGGAGTACCACAAGGATCAGTATTCGGGCCTACCCTATTTCTACTCTATATCAATGACTTGACTATTATTGATATTGAGGGTAAATTTACTTCATTCACCAACGACACTACAATTTTATGGCGCAATACCAACACAAATAATCTATATAATGCCATTTGCTCTGATATTTCGAAACTTTCAGATTGGTGTAATTTTTTAGCTTTCAATGTCTCAAAAACTAAAGTTTGATCCTTTAATTGCATTCTTAATAATATTCCTCTAGCTTCGAATTCAATTCACTATTCCTCTAGCTTCGAATTCACGTCATGCAACAAATTTCTTGGGTTATTAATTGAAAATGAATTGAAATTTGAGGACCGCATAATATCTCTTATCAAAAAACTTTCATCTGGATGTTATGCTGTGAAAATAACTAGGACTAACTGCAGCTAAATCTGTCTATTATTCATTAGAAGAATCACATCTAAGATATGGTATACCTTTTTGGGGGGTAAGTAATCAAACTCGACTCGAGTCGATTTTTATTCTGCAGAAAAGGTCATTAAGATTTAATTGTAGAGCCAGGCGGCGAGATTCTTGTAGGCCTTTGTTTGTAGCAAACAAAGTTTTATCACTGTGTGCTCTATTCATTTTAGAAACAGTTTGTTTAGTGCATAAACATATAACTGAACTTCCCTCTATTGTCTCTCATTACACCATACGCCCTAAATTTAAGTCTGCCCATACCTGACACTACTTCAATTAAAAATTATATATTGTATGATGGTCTCAAAATGTATAATCATCTTCCAAACTACCTGTAATGCGTAGTAATCTGTACTGAATTTCGAAAAGCTACATAGGATTTTCTTAGCCAGAGGCCCTATTATAGTTTGCAAG
>WOGO01003272.1:0-14546 GCA_015342085.1 Leptinotarsa defecta | reverse complement strand
GAAGCTTTCCCACAGAACTACGAGGACTGCAACTCATATTTGTGGGGCAATAATAATGACCGTACTGAAAAAGAAGAAGGTGGATCAATCACTTGTGAATTAACCTTGATAGGAGACTGATGAATATCAACATATTTCGGCTTGTTTCGAAATTAACTAAAAGTACAATTTGTTTAGGTCAGTCTTGACTTACTTACAATTTAGGTATTCCTGCATACGCTTTTGGCATATAATCCCAAGCTCTTCATTGTATTAGCCAGAAGAATAGTTGTTTTATTATAAGTGTCAGTCCATTAACTTACAGTCTAGGTAAGTCGAGACTGGCCTAAACAAATTGTTCTTTTACTTTATTTGATTCACGGCCAGTCTTCAAGTATGACCATTGAATATATGTGAAGGTTTCTTTCTTTATACGAGGAATTGGATATGAATTTGGATTTGGAATTTGGATATGCGGTTGGTTAGTACCTTGTTTACCAGATGTAGCGATGACAAATTTGTTGTTTGTCGTTCACTTTAGCTTGGTTAGAGGAATGATACTCTGGAAGGAATTCGATTTTTAATTATGGAATATCATCAACTTGAGGTTGATGATAGCCGCTACCTTGCATTGACGAGAGGCCAAATAGCTCGACACCGGTCTGCAATTGTGCCTGTTCCTATAATTGAAAATCGAATCCAGCAGATGTATCGCCAATAGCATATGCAGGAAATACTTCTGTGTCTAACACCTGTTAGACATAAACCAACGCCCTTCGTGGTATTATCCAGGGGAATAGTTGTGTTCTGATAGGTGTCAGTCCATTAACCTATAGTGTAGGTAAGTCGAGACTAGCCTGAACAAATTGTTGTTATAGTTGATTTCAGAAGTATTGACATATAAACAAATACATTTTGGCTGGAAATAGAGGAGAGTAAAAAACGAAAGATTGGGTAGAGAAACAAAACTGAAAAAATTATGAGCAGCAATTCGACCTATCGAAAAGTAAAGAGAAAGCAACTATCTTGCCGAAATAAGTAATACAAATCACAGGACTGCACATTGGCATTGCAAATGGAAGATTCAGAAAGTTGATATTGGAAACCTCACAAAGGAAGAAGGCGGTACTAAATTGTTGTTCCTCCTAGAAAACAGACATTTAGGCTCATCAATGAAGAAAAACACAAAATGGAGACCATCAGCATCATGCAGATCAAGCGGCAAGCAAGTCAACTGCTTTGGAGTATCAGCACCAAATCTGAAATTAGATCTTTTGATCTGCAATGAATATCATCATTGGTATTACAGTTTTTCATGAATGAATTGAAAACGCCAAATCATACGAAATCGTTTTTCTATTACAACTTACCAAGTGTGGGGTAGAATTCGAAAATATTTTCCCCTTTCAAGTCCACAGAAAAAAAATTCTGATAATTTTGCAACTATCAAATTTTTGAGATTATGGGTGTGACCAGCTAAGGAGATGGACGACAAAAATAGCGATGTGGTATATTCCAGGTCAAGTTCAATTGTATTCTGAAATTTTAGATGTAGTTGTCCAGTTTGATTGAAAATAAAATTTGTGTTTCTCCCAGCTTGAAATGAGCTGAATATCAAACAAACTAATTGAGAGAACTTCTACCTGCATAATATTTATTGGTATTTTTAATTATAACGAAGAGAACGAAATTTATGGTGGCGATAATCAACCTCCTGCGGCAAAAATTTATTGTTTCCCGTTAATCCCAATTTACCTCATCGGTTAGGCAATCTGAAACTGTATCAAAAGTTCGCGATCATTTTAATTAAGCAGCACGTGTTAACATAATCCTCACAGCTTTAATAAGTAATTCAATACAGAATTTTATTTTTTGGTGCAAGTGACGGGACTGCCTCGAATAGGTTATAGAGCAAATAATGAGGTAATTGTAATGAATTTGATATACTTGTATTATAGATAATAATTCATGAGTAATTTTTCAAAAGAAAGTTATATAATCAACACTATATTTTCCCAAATTAGGATATACAATTATTGGTTTTTAAATATGTCATTGGAACTCTGTCAACTGTTTTCTTAAAATCTGAAATCTTGATTCAATTGATGACTTCGGATGGTCACAGGATATTTGAAGAGTCTACTAGTATTATATGAATATTAACTTTTAAATGAGAAAAATCATAAAAAACTTGAATTGAATAATATCAACAGAAATATTGAATGTCCTCATATAAATTTTGTTTAGTACTAAAACAGTAAACTGTAGTCAAAAAATTATTCAGTCCTTCAACTGGAAATCAGACCATTCAATAATATAAATGAAACTGATATTATTGAATGTTGGTAGATTTGAAATCTTCATCTTCAAATTTTTCTTCAAGAATGTTGTTATGATATGAATTATTGGGAGTATTCATAAACCATACTTCGACTTTAAAGGATGGTTTATGAACACTCCCATTTTTAACTAAAAGTAACAGTTTGGTAAATTAACTAGCCAAAAGAGGAATTAAATGAATTATGAATTGAAAAGGTTAGAACATAATATTATAGAAGACACGATTCACTGAACAATAAAATAGAATGGGAAAAAGACTTTAAAGTGAGCTTATTTATAACTTTTCGATTATCATTATCCATAATCTTGTTTGAGTTTTTACAAAAACCTGGTATTACAAAACTTTGTACAATATAATTAGGGCAAGAATATGGATTTCATCAACGTGTATCCCTTTGAGTTTGAAATATAATCTTTTTCCTGGTGAAAATACTTCAGAAGTATTCTGAATTATTTGAATGATAACTATTTGATGACAACTCCAAAGAAATTAGGTTTATAGAAAAATACTTTTTTGGTTCTTATAAATGTCTTCAAACTTCCTGCCGTGTCTGTCTACCTGTACGCGGTAAACTCAAAAACTACTGAACGGATTTCCATACGGTTTTCAACGATGGATGGAGATTTTCAGGAGAAAGGTTTATGTGTATAATGTATTGATGTTCTGTGTAATTTGGTTGAAATATGACGAATCTATCCATTCGGAGTCAGGCGCGGTGTTATTCATGCGAAACCAGGACGGCGTTGCTGCTCGGGAGAAATCGGAACGGGTTTCCAGTATAAATATATAATTGAAACTATAGTAAACTAGTAAAATTTTAATGTTTGAAAGAAAACGCGTTATACGTAGGTCAATTTATAATGAATGAAATCAATTATTTTGTTAACTTGAACCTCTGGCGTTAAATGAATCTGATGAAAACACTTTTTCCACCCCTGAACTAAGATACTCTTTAACTTGGTTAGCGAAATGCGTTACGTAGGGAAAGTGTTTTGAACAGATATCATTTATGTCAATGCAATATCAACTATATGTATAAAAAATTAATGAAAAATAGATTACTATACTACATAAAGTATGTCGTCCATTATACACAAAATCAGAATTCATATTTCCTCTCAACTCTTTATTATTACATGACATGATGTTGAACAGTTCATTTATTTCCTACATAACAATGAATTCCATCTAAATATTTTTAGGAAACAGCACATAATTTGTACGTTTGTTGCTATTATTCTGTACACTTGTACTTGAAAGATATGAATTGAATAGTATAGTTTTGTTCACTTCAAAAAATTAAATTTGAATACTTAGCTATCTTGAAGGGTTGACGTTTCAGAAAACAATCCTCTTTCGTTTTCAAAACCTGAATTTCACTATAAAAATCTCGCCCCGAACTGTGATACAAGTCAAAAGAAATTAGAGCTGTCATAGCGATTAGTGAATAGTGAAACGTGGAAACAATTGATTATTTCATCTCTTGGCTTAAATTTGTTTACAGAAAAGATATATTTAAGACTCGCGGATACAAAAAAATTGTTTCTGTTGATATATCTTCGTTGTGAGCTTCTCCAATACCTATTATTTATTGGCCCGCTTTGAATGGATATTGCCCCACCCATTACCATTCAGTTAATGGATTTATTTGCTAATTTCGTTAATAAAAATTCAAATTGCCGTATGTCGTGTTATTCCTTCATCAATATGCGGATCGCAGTGAATATTGTTTTGAATGTATTACTATTATAGTTCGGAAACACTATAATCATTTATAAGACTAATCGATGTACTGATAATTCTGCAAAGTCATACAACAAAGGGATAACGTATTCGTTTTTTTTTCAGATATCATTCAGCTATGCTAAAAGTAAAGATGAATGGAATGTAGTTAAAATCGACGGATTTGATGAATCTGAAGATCAGTATAGGTGAGTATTTTTGCAGTGATACAATTAAAAAATTAATATAAATTAACGAGATATATTTTTTGTGACTCCAAAGATTGTGTACAGATTTTTGAAGCCATTTAATCTATCTGATGTATTTTGGTTGTGAAATTTCTAATTTCAAAATGCATTTTTTAGTATAAAGTCAGTGTATTTTCTTCAGTATATTTTCTTCTACAAAAACGATAATTTGAAATGAAATTATGATATGGGTAAGAAAAATGTTATCAACAATAAGTAAAATGCCAAAAATATACCAAAATAAGAGAAATCATACTGATAAACAATGAGGACAAAAAACTGAAATCAAATTACCTGACGACGTGACGTTTCACTGGTTAGTATCCCAATCGTCTTTGGATGAAGACTGAGAAAATGCAAGTAGAAATTTTTGTTTAGAAACCTAGATTTTGAATTTCAGTAACCATCAATAAAAACATCAATGAAACCGATTATTTGAGTCATTATTTCGAAAAAGTAATAACTTGCTTTATAATTCTGTTGACTTCATTCGTATTTGAAATTTTCTCGGATTAGTTTCCAAGCTGGAATATATGTCTAGAAAAAAATTCACTAGATTGCAATTTTATTAGAAATCATGCATTTCTGGGTTTTGAAAATCTTTCATTATAAACGAGTTTTAACAACTATTTCAGTTTTTTTATTTTGTCACAATGTTAGTAACCAATTCTATCAAGGATTATCTAGACTGATAATTTTCTAAAGACTCCAGCTTGGTTGCTAAAATGCTCGATAAAAAATTGTAACAATCCAAGTTGTACGAAAGAAGTATTGTTGTTCAAGACAGAATCTTCAATATTACTTTTTATGCTTTCATTTTGTGGAATGTTTTTACAACTACTTTCAAAACAACTGTCGTTATCATCATCTTGAAAAATAGTTTGGGAACAAGAAACAAATGTGCGATGAGTCCTCAAAAATAAGCTTGTTTGTTGGGGGATCTTGCGATGGAGAAACATTATATCGAAGTATTTTTAATCCATTCGAGGCTTGGGAGATAAATTGAATATTTTCTTACCGAATCGAAAATAATTATTTGTGTTCGAAATACATAGAAAAATCGATTTTATACTGTGCGTAATTCTTAATTCGAGACAATATTCCTAATCGATTTTAAATCGTACGTTTCTATTTCCATATCGATATTTTAAGTAACGAGAGAGATTTCCCCATACATTGTGTTCAAAGTTTATCTAATTTGAAACAAAATTATCTTCAAGAAAAAAAGTCATCAACGTAAAAGTGTTAGCATTCAGAATATTTTTAAAAACACCATGCGATAAAGTACTAACAGCTATTACTTCACCTTCAAAATGAGACCCTTTGAATAAAATTTAAAAAATGACAAGTATAACAAAAATTATGTTTATTATGCTATTACGCTCTTCGATTTAAAATCGGAAAATATATCATGAATTACGTTTCATGATATACGTTTCAATATTTTTTGAATATACAGTTGAAAAATCGATTTGTTTATGTTTTCTTCGCATAGTAGTCATGAAATATCAACCAGATGTTGGATCAACTTGAAAATGGTACTATTCGAAAAAAATACATCGGATTTGATACACCACATGCTTTGATTAAACAAAAAATACTTCGTTGACTCAACTCTCTTTTGCGTATTTCCCCTGAATCGATACATAAATTTTGGTGGGGAAAGACTCATTCGATCTTTGTTTTTAGTATTTGAACGAAGGACTGTATGAATTTTCACTATATAGATGGCCAAATGTTTAACATTTATCTCCTGTACTAATGGATAATCCTTTACTCTATCGTCAATCATTATTTTTTTCTGCTTCTGCTTTGCTTTTACATGTCGTTTACACATCTTGGGAGTCAAAGTGTACTATAGAGAAGCTCAACAAAAACTTTTTTAAATAATGACGCTTCTCGAAAATTTGGTATGAAACTCAGCAGTCATGTTTTGGAATTGTTACTTGGAAGCGAATTGAAAAACTGTTATATAAGTTTATTCTCCGAGACGTATCGAAATTGTTCTAGTTGGCAAAAATCGGTTGGCAAAATATCGGTTGTAACAATGTAGATTCGAATCTCTTCAACTGTCATGAATGAATTATATTCTCTTCACTGTAAATGCACAATTAGTATTTTAATGAGACCAAATTATATCCAGCAACGTTTACTGTGGAGGTGAATTAGTGTCAACACCTTTCTCTAATTATTCATTAGTTTTAACCGAGTATGTCGTTTGTATGTTCTTCTGTCGTAGGTCCCTATTTTAATAAAAATGTTTCCTGCTATGAAATATTAATGTTCTAAAAAAGTAATTAAAAAATATTATTTTTCGGGGTGATCTGGTAAATATTATTCTTCCATAGAAATGATTTCTATGAGGTATCAAATTTGATGTCAAATAACCTTTTCTTATATCTATCAAAAATTTTTAAAAATTGGTCGAAAGTTTCGGAGAAGTGCGACCACAAAAACTGTGACACATGATATATTAGATTACCGAATTGATTACAATTCGTAAGACGAATGTTTGTGAAATGAAGGTCTATTTCAGTTATTGATTGCACTGTGGTAGTGAAGTTTGTTTTATTAATTAAACGGTTTTATTTAGCTTGCCCTGTTTGTTTGGGTCAAATTTAGTAATTGAAATTTGACCATTTTCCTGTTGACAGATTGATCTGATATTGGTACACACATTTACGATTGATGACAAAACAATTTGATGAATTCTGTATCATCATAAATCCAAGATGGAAGCAGCTACAAAATGACGGATTACATATTTTTTCACAACTACCTCAATATGGGTATCAAAAGATATGTCTTGACTAGTAGAATAATAGTGCACTTTGAAAAAGATGCAAATTCAAAATGGTCTCAGCTACAAAATGGTGGATTACATATTATTTCACAACTACCTCAAAATGTTCCGGTCCAATATTGACGTATCGAAAGGTTTGGTAAACGGCGCTATCGGCTACATTGCAGAAATTGTTTGGCCTTAGTTTTGCCGAACTCAAATGTACAAAACAGATGTACCGTCAGTTCAGATAAACTTTGGAAAAGATGGCGTACATCTTATCCACCCTAAAGCCAGCAAAGTTCTGTTATGGAACGACTGAAAGAAGGATGTTACCCTCAATTTTGTCATGGGTTTCGACTGTCAACGAAATGCAAGGCAGTACTGTAGACCACGCAGTTGTGTATTTAGGCTCGAAATTGTTTGAAGCAGGACAAGCATTCCTGGCCCTGAGTCGAGTAAAGTCTTCAGGAGATTTATGTATTGGGGATTAAGACTGCAACAAATTGTAGGGAAATAAACTTTGTAATACTGAGGCACTAAATAATTAAACAGAAGGAAAACAAATGAGTAACAAAATTAGAAACTAGAAATTTGAACATAAGATAAGTAAAAAACAATTATTAATCAAACGGTTTCATAAAAAAAGATGATAATAATGTAAATAATGTAGCAGTCATCGCACTACTCTCCTCAGTGATCTACGGTATTTTTCAGATAAAAAAAATAGAATCGTTGTTAATACTGCACCCAACGATTTTATTATTTTTTTATCTGATCAATACCGTAGCTTGCTGACGAGAGTGGTGTGATGACTGCTACCTAGGGCTTTTCGAATTATTTTTTATCTTTCAGAACATTATCTACAGTATTATTTTAATTTTTTTCCCAATAAAACCGTTTAACATATGTTTTTTTTATTCTATTCACCTTTTGGGAAAATTGTAGGATTTTATCGGCAATTTTTATTATCCGAAAGAACTGGATTGAAGGCAAAGATTCACTTAATTAACAACAAAGATATGAACAAATATAAAGCTTTCCTTATCTACAAGCTCGGTTATTTTTGAAAATGAATGACTATTTTAGAGAAATGTGATGGAATTGGCCGATACTTGAGACTGGCCTGAACTAATTGTTCTCTTAGATGATTTGATTTACATCCAGGCTTCAAGTATATATGACTATATATGAGGAGTTTCCTTTCCTTATACGAGGAATTGGACAAATTTCGCTCACAGGCAGATGGGGCAATGACAAACCTGTTGTTGTTGTCTGCTTCTGCGTAGTTCGAGGAATGATACTCTGAAAGAATTCGATTTTCAATTATCGAAAATCATCGACTTTATGTTGATGATATACACTACCTTGCACTGACGAGAAGGGGCAAACAGCCCGAAACCCGTCTGCAAGTGTGTTCCAATAATTGAAAATCTATTGCGGCAGTTGTATTGCCAACAGCGTATGCAGGAATAACTTCAGTGAAGAATCCTTCACTGACACCTGTCGGATATAATCCAACACCCTTTGTGGTCAGCCAGGGGAGTAGTTGTTTTCGGATAGGTCTCAGCCCATATGCGAATCTTCTTTTAAAATATCAACCTGATAGAGTATATCTTCACTACAAAGCTACGGAATTGAATGTTGAGACTTTGGTTTCTTTAATTTGCATGTAAGGATGCAATTTCATCTGATTTTTGTAAACCTGTTAAGAACTTTGGGATGTTATAACATTTCTTTATATTCGACGATTACACTATTATCGGATTTTTTTGATACGGATTTCGAAGACGGACTTTCAGATTGTTCAAGGAAATCTGCATCAATGTCAGCTTTTTATAATGCAAGTATATGGCTTCTACCTTAAGATTTGAGGCGGTTCTGCTTGTTTTAGATTTTTTGTTCGTAGAACTCTCGTGTTGCTTCTAGTACTTCAAATAGGTCAATCAGTCAGACCATTTGAGCACATATTTTATATGGAGAAATTGAATAAATGAGTGAATCGAAAATAAAACTTGAAATGTTTGTTTCATCATAGAATAACATAACAATTATCCATTTTATTCAATATAATTTAATTTATATAATTTAAGTTAATATGAAACTGAAGCTCTGAGGCTGCCAGATTCTACAAAGTCTGAATCCATCGATAGCGGTATATGTCAAAAGTATGCGACAAGTTGTGGCTGAGAGATTCTGCCAATACAACTCGAATTATACTCCACGAATTTTTCTCCTTTGGAAAACTTCCTGAAATGATTTTTCCAAATGAATTTGATCCACAGCCATTCAAATCCAATGTAATTAATCAGTTCTACACAGGCACCGCTTTCAGAGCGTCATCGATTTGCCTGTCATTGGAATAAGTTGTTTTGATTACGAATAATTTGTGAAAGAAACCGTAGCGAATAGAGAAAATACGGCAGAAATTCATATATTAGCTATTTCTGAAATAAAAAAAAAATGATGCTTATTTATGTTTGTTTCATGTATGATATTAGTTATTGGCATAGTTTAATGAAACACTTGAAAATAAATGTTTATATTTCAAAGTTACTGAAAATGATAATTATTCTGTGGATTTTTTATGATAATACTCTCCTTACTCACGTTTTTTGGTAACTGTTTTTTCAATTTCTACATGTTTCATGGATATGTATATATATCAAAGATTTTCTTTTCCATTCTGAACGAGTAGCAATCATGAATTAGCTAATTACTTCATTGAAACATATTTGATAAGCTGCTGTGCATTCATAAATAAACGACAGCGACTTTACTTTACCTATACGTAGGTATCGTCTCAGTATGAACAAGTTTTCAAAATAGTTGAAAATTCACTACATGTAACCTCATCCTTAGGCAATATTCAATTTTGATAACTGAAATTGTTTACACTATTTACATTTAAAGTCAAGTATCTGAACCATAAATTCTAGAATTGTAATTTCAGTGGAAATTGATTGGACCTTCAATTATGTTCTCGTCATCTGGCACCCCAGCTTTTATTTAAAATGATGAATCAGCAATTTGATAATGAGTTTTTTTTTCAGATTCCTGTCGCTTCATTGTTTTCTCTTCCCCTACTTCAGCTTTTGTCCCGGACGAAGGTAAAATATTGAAAAGAAGACGTTGAAGACATGGTTAAAATGTAAGAATTCGAGTGTAATCAATGAAAGACCTGTTATTGGTAGATTTTATGGTATGTTATAAATGTACAGGGTGAGATTATTCGTTGGATGAGTATTTTTATATGTGAAGGTTGAATTATGAACTGCAGGGGAAATACCATGAGATTTAAATATATTCTTGGGATAATCTAAGAATCAGTACATTGCAAAAAATAACCGCTCATCTTTTATTGGAGACAATATTTACATACACTTATTTGGAATGAAAGAGTCGAATCAATTAAAAATAATACTTGATAATTTCCTATATAGCACTTTTGCTATAGAATTCACCTTCAAACCAAAATATATTATGCCAACCAAAAAGGATTTGAAAATTAAGGTTGGGATGGTAATAAACAAAACTATCACACACCCACAACGGAGGAGCCCAAGTGGAATGGTTGTATAAATGTATACTGTTCGATTCAAGACAAGATCAAGAGTTTGACGTGCCCATCATAATGCCAAAGCGAACCTATTTGCATCACCTTCGTTTTTTTTTTCAAGCAGAAGTAATCGTAATACTTGATCTGAATACATATTCGAGTCTAAACCAACTAAAGATAGAAATAGAGAAAGTCAAGTTACTTTTTGATATATACCCACCCAAATTTCTACGCAGAGTTAAACGCAAGTAATCTACAAACGATTCAAACTTATGTGGAACGGCTTGGAAAATTTATGATTTAGGATTATTTTATGTCGACTATAATGCTCATCCAAAACAAATATTCCAACCTGAACGTATCTTATTCTGTTAATTATACCATGTAACAAAAAATAATGTAACCAAACTTGTTATGATGTATTATCTGTGATGTTGTAAATATTTTGGAAACGCCATTTTTTATGGAGTAGGAAAATCTGTATTACTTTTTGTTAAGATTTTATAATTTTCTGTGGTTGCTATTGTTGAAATTCAGTGCAGCTATTTTTGGTGCAATGATTTATGCGATCTCTTTGAATAATTTGATTTTTTTGACAAATGACTAGGTATATATTCTCTCGCCAACCGAGAATTATACACATCTTTCATTATTTTAATTTTGCTTTTTGTATTTTGTGATATATTTTTTTAATATTTTGTATAGGCATATTATATTCCAGTATGTAAGGGTGCAATGTTTATAAAGATTTCTTACACAATGTAATTGCTCAAACGCTGCATATAGTATGTATATTGTAAATTGAATATATAAATGTTGACAGTTTTGTAGGTACCTTGTAAATAAAAGTTTTGTTAGGAATGAAACGAGTTTATTTTCTGCTCTTCAGGAACAAATAGTATTTTTTCATGTCAACGGCGTTGACTAAAATTGGACATTAGCCTCAATAGACTATGTTTATCCCCTTTAACCACTGTAAATCTCAAGAGGTTCACCATTTCATCTATAATATATCAGAGAAATTGTATATTATGATTACATGATATCTCACATTTTCAATAACGTTTTTTCAAATATGCTGTATTAACTATAGTTTGAATGTTTTCTCACCACAATTATCTGCGTATATGAATTCTGAGAAATTTTCAGGTCTGCATAATCTGTCGAAGTATGTATGTGACTCCATGCAAGTTTCCACGCGAAAAATTAAAATAGGGTATCTGTTTCAATTATTAAGTATATAGAAACATTAAAAATCGTTTATTTGGAAATTTAGAAATTTGTTAAGTAATTCATTATTGAAAAACGTTTATTTCGAATTTTCCAGATAAAAATAAATAAAAATAAGTTGCAGAATTCCTATATAACGATTACCAAATCTTTTCATTTTTATTATTCAATTAATTCATTATTGAAAAACGTTAATTTCAAATATTAGTGCTTTAAAAATCTCAGAACATTTTCCTAATAAAAATAAGTAAAAATAATTCTTCTGTACAACGATTACCATATCATTTTATTTTCATTTCATCATTTTGTTCTATCCATAAAATTTTAGATAATGTATGAAAGAAAATATAAGCAATTTAACCATCAGAGATAGTCAATATGAAGTTTTTTCAATTCATGATCCTGTTTTGAAAAACTCGCGAATATCCTATATGATGAAGTACCTGCTATCGTATTTTTAAAATATGCATATTCATGAATAATATATATCATCTCTACAACACTACAACACTGTACCAAATTCTTCAGGATATACACTATAGTCAAATCAAGTTCTGATAGGTTTTAAACAACTTCGAGTGGCCCTGCTACCGAATGAACGAGAAACAGCTGCAAGACTAACTCCTGTGGGGTATTTCACATAGATTTTTGACGGATGTAATTCAATGTCCAGTGTTGTATTAGCTGGAGAAGTAGTTGTTTTCCGGCATACGTTTACCGGAACCTACTGTGTAGTAGGTGCACTGTGTAGGCACACAAAAAAACCTCAGAGATCGCTTTACTCCTGCGGCCACACAAGGATAAGCCAATGCATAGGGCCTTCTTCAACAACTATAGACTTCGACACCTCACCTTCGCTTTACTCGAGTCGAGTGGGTTGAAGTTGGAAACTGAGGGGTCATCATAGCCTGGCAAAATGGCACCTCAGTCTACCGCAGTCGCGTAACCAAGTAAACATCTTCAAGAGGAAGATCAGTTTGGTGTTGGGAAAAAACTCCAGTGAAATTTGTTTGTTGTGTTTTTTCCGTTAGCTGTCGTATCCCTACGAACGACAATCCTCAGAAGTCGAAACTTGTGCGAGCTAAGGTCTTACCATTTAACGTGTGATTCCTAACTCGGGTTGGATGATAGCAAGTGAAGATAGATCATTTAGCCTGCGGCTTGAACTGCCAACTCACACATCGGTCGATTAAGAAAGTGAACAAAGCACCCACGTCGAACGACCCGGCTTCCGACCTAATTAGTTAGTAACTTGTCGTATTCATAAAGTTTGCCTGCAAATAGAAAAAATCAATTGAAAAAATAATTATTGATACTTAGCTTTTTTAAATGATTGACGCCCCAAACTGTGATAGTTCTAAATTTTTTTTGAACACAAGACAAAAGTAAATGTTCAGTGAATGGTTGTTTAAAATAAGATTTTCTATATCTGTATCTGCATAGTGTGCATTGAAAATGTATCCAATACTTTGGAAAAATTGGAAGTGTAAGTAATAAAAAGCAATGGTGCAAGTAGAGAACCTTAGGGGGCTCCGTAATTGATCATATGGTCTTCCTGAACTCTTATTCTGATTCTTATGACTGAAATGAGGTATTTGAGGTATGCTTCATTCAATATAGGCGATATGTCCAATGCAATGCCATTATCTCAGATAATTAAAAATGAATATATAATCTTTTATTCCTTTCAAATCTGCCAAAATGGATTCCTGAAATACCCTAATTGTTGTTTTATTTTATTTGAATAATGCTTCTAGACTCACTTTTGTGTTTTATTTAATTTAACTCAACAAAAGAACATCAATCAGATACATACAAGAAGACAATACAGGTGTTGCAACAATTGACAGCAGTTACACAACATTAAGAATGTTGCTAATATCCAAATCTACCAACTACAGAATTGTAAACAATACAATAGAACAATAGAATACCAACACTAATCTACATGTGTATGTGAATCTACAGTGTATTTCTTCAATGTCCCCCCCCTTTAATTTTTTGAACGGGTCAAATAAAAAAATTGAAATTTGGGATAATGAAATTAATGCACGAATACTTTATTTTGTGAAGTGAAATTGACAGATGAAATAATCAAATGGAAATAGGGGTCTTATGACACATCATTTTGAAGCTCCAGACGAATACTTCACAATCTTAGAATATGAAGTCAATATCTTCACATACTACAAAATGGCGGAATATTTAATAATATTCTGAAGACGAACATATTAATATCGATGTTTCTATAGTCTAATCAACAAGTTCAAAAACATGAAAAATTGAGATAAAGGTCCTAAAAATATGAGTGATAGCTCATTTGATTCGAAATCACCTCTAGAAAAATGTTTTTGAAGGATTTTGGTGCAGATGAAAAATTGCAATTGTTATTAACAAAATAAGATTTTAAAAAAATAGTATTTAGTTTGTCGTTAATGACTCAAAAAATGTTAATATTCAAGCAATTTTGAAAAAAGCTCGTTAAAGAGGAGGAAATTTCCGATAAAAAAAGTCCCGACTGTTTAAAATCTGTTCAAAAAAAAAATCTGTTTGAAATCTGTTTATCCGTTTAATCAGTCGTCGCCCCCATATGAACGACAACTCTCAGAAGTTGAGAAACTTGTGCGAGCTAAGGACTAACGAAGTTTTACCTTCTAACGTGTGATTCCTAAGCCGGTTGCAGAA